>DWNR01001331.1:0-15428 GCA_018250455.1 Polygonus leo
CATGGGCGGCAGTGACCACTTACCATCAGGTGGACTGCATGCTCGTTTGCTACCTTTTCACAATAAAAAAAAAAAATCTTGACGTGGGCAGTCACATCCCACAATGAACGTCATATTGATTCAATTTTTCTTTATTGCCATAATGAATGCCTTGCCCGGTTAATTTCTCTTAATTTCATTAACGAGCATCGCGTATCATTTTGACAGATCTGCAATATCTTTTGTCATTAACACGCAAGGGAGGTATGATTAAGAAATAAATTACATACGCATATTAATTTTGCAAGTCAGACGTATACGATTTTTTCGTATTATATCTGAGCAAAGTGATTAGTTATTGTTGTAATTTGTGTAACATGTTATGTTATGATAACGAAGAACAACTAATATTAGTGATCATCCCCGAGTACGATTACATCGTGTTTGAGGTTGACCACAGATACGTTGCTACTCTTGAGGACTAAGATATTTGCCTCGTGTTTAAGTATAGCCGGCGACCACGCCTCTCCAAACCGATAAATTGCTTTACGGTGGATTTTTTTTTTCTTTCTATATCTCCACAGACCATTCGTCCGTGCCTTTTTTTAAAATTGTTTTTGTTTTTATCTTGTAGCTCCTAAGGTTTTACAATTATTCTACAATAGGCTTACTACTTAATTACTAAGGACCGTTTACGGTGGATTAAGAGGGTGCCGGACGGTCGAACTACATGAGTTCCACCACCTGCCGTAGGTACAACACTATGAAGTTGTGGATTGCAGTTTTCATTATTTTTAAATATAACCTATGCAGCGTCCGTAACAAGTGGGAGTCGGACTGGCGCACCAAGGGTTCCATACCATTTATAAAAAACGACCAAAAATTCAAATTCAAATTTAAATATATTTAGTATTGTTGTTTATGCGGATGTAGCGATCTAAGCTGTGCGTGGTCGCTAAGTCAGCAAGTATTTCAGTTTTATTAGTTTACTAACTGTAATGGAGTAAATTTCGCAAATATCAAACAACAAACAAGATCCTTATTAATGACAATTATTGCTTTATAGCATTTGCGGAGGTTTACGACTTTGTAGTTAAAAATGATTTACGGTCTATGTTGAATGGAAACTAAGCCATTTCCGGTGTAATATACCAATCATTTTAATTTAAAGAGATAATCAGACTCATATTAAAGTCGTTAGTGTATTTTAAATTTTATGGTTATTTACAACAGCGATATAAAGATAGGATAAATGGTGTATCAATAAGCTTTTGGTATTTCTTTATATGAGTATCTCGTCTTAATGTGAAGGACAGAAGCACTTCGATGTACAATTTATTTAAGTCTTCAGTGACACATCCATTATTATGCACTCAAAATGACTGCAATAATATTTAAATACCAGTATGTCATTTGTGTCCGGTTTTTAGGAGTTCGTATGATAAACAAATTTGCTTTATGTTATTACTAAGTATTACAAAATATCACAAAAATAACGACATATTAAAGTCACTGTCATGCGTCATATTAGGCAGCCCGCAGTCCACCTTATTTGTCAAGTGATGTTTAGGTATATTATTGTATGATTTAAAAATTAACTCTTATTATTAATAGTATTTTTCACGTTTATCGTACAAGAACACTTTGTTATCAATAATACATTTAGAGCTAGAATATGCTAGAGCACTTCAAAAAATTAAAGGTGTGCAGGTGTTTTAAGTTCTTACTTTCAGTGAAAGAGCCGCATAGTAACTCTACAAGGGATTTCATACAATATCCGTAGGCATACTAACAGAATGAGGTCCTTACAAATTGTAAGCAACAGTACGATAACAAACATGACGTGGTAGGCAATAAATAAACCAAACACAAGACAATTTCAAACTAACTGCTGCGGTACTTGCATGTGATATATGTATCTAAATTGCATCATATTTGTATTATAAATGTATCAAGGCCTAGCAGGTCCGGCCCTATTACTTCGTGCAATTTGTACAAGCGAAACATGTAAATAATAATCACTTACTCTATCTATGGTAACGTTTTCGATACGGGAACATTGCGTATAAGAGCCATTTTAAGTTATCGTAATATCGGCAACGTACTTTTTACATTCCTGAAATATTTAAAAGGGTTTTATGGAAGGTATATTATGAAAGCAACTAATGGATTTCATGGATTTTTAAGTAGTTGTTATTTACACGTCCGTGGAATATGAGCTGACTCCAAATATCGAGTTATTCCTAACTTTTCAAGCCATTGCTTGTCATTGCTTTAAAGCAGTTAGGTCGTACAGGCAGGTCATATAGGCAGTATAGTATTTTATTTACAAAAAGTAAAGTATGTTATCTGAGTTTGAATACAAATGTCTCTGGTCGTATAACCAATTTACTATGATGATTCATATATAAAAATAAATACTAACTAGTTTTATTCTGGCAAAAATGTCTATTACCTAATAATTTCAAGATTTTTGGACGCAGCATTTGAACGGAATGTAATTCCAATGCAACATTGTAAACGACTACGACACACACATGTGTTGCGATAATAAATGCTAATTACACTTGCATTTGATCCAATGACGCACTGACATGACTAATTTATTAAGATCTTGCGGTATCTTTATGAAGATCTCAACATTGACTGATCACTGGAAATTATTTTGCGTAATCTGGGGCAAGGTTGGGAGCTTATAATTACTTGACGAGGTTTATTGCGCGACGCCATTCACGAGCTTCCCCGTATGTGATTTTTGTCCTTTATGGATTATCCTTATTAAAAAGCTCAATTTAGCAATTTATGCTTTTCCTCTGATTTTCCACATTATTTGAATTTTAGAAATAAATTATTAATTTACTGCCAATCTACTTTGTCAATGCGATGTACTATGGCCTAAATAACTATAAAATTGAGCAATGATTTTTTGCATAAGGTTATTCATGAAATACCTACTGTAGTTTAAAACAATGTATCGTTCACTGTGATTTAAGGAACTGTCTTGATTTAGCACATATACGAGTTTCTCAGCAAATTAAGTAATGTCTATTTGCATATTTACACTCATTTGCATGAATATCAAGTTTAAGTGTCGACGTATACACAAGTAATTTGTATAAAAAATAATTATCAATTTGCACCAAATCAGCGGTAAATAAAGATTATAACGAAAGCAAATACTAAAGTTACTTTACATGAAAAAGCTGTAACGATCGAGATAAGAAAGTACATTCCATGTTGGCATAAGTAAACCTAATTAAATGTACATACCTACTGTTTTTGGATATTCATTTTGCTCTTTATTTTATAACCACTGAATTTAAATTTCAGTTTACGTATGGTTTCATTCAATATGCTTGTCATTGGGTTGAAATAACAGATATATGTTATTAACAATATTTAATGATAAATTCTTATTAAGTTCTTTGGTATTAAAAACGTAGTAAACTTGGACACAGTAAACGTGATTGCCATCCATATACACCAAAAGTGTGAAGCCCAACATAAGGGTCTCGGAAAGAAAAATAAAGAAAAAGAAAACGCAGTGAAAAAATAATAATCTACAGCAATTATAAGCGAGGGGTGGCTAGATAATATGGCTGGCCATATTTGATGGTTTCTCACAGGGGTAATTAATAACTTCGAAAAAGCTACTCCTATTTAGATTTTGATGTCGTGTTTAGGAGCAAATAATTATTGATACGGTGGGCGGAATGCCCGTTTATCTTCTAGCATCACATAACAAAATGTTAAGTATTTGTCCCATAAAATATAACTTATTACAAACGGGAAATAAAACAGACATAGCGCTAGAAATATTGCAATTTCGTTCAAATATTACATTTAAGAGCTTCCGCATAGAGCAACACTAGAAACAATAGGTAATATTGTCCCAACGATGAACATATAAAGATGTGGAAAGCCTTCGACGATAGCCATGTACTTCCTGCAGAGTAACGTTGCAACAGTCGTGGATGTGAGTGGGTCATAACATGACATTGATACGGATCCGTGTTTATGTCTCGTCGTACCATGGAGAGTAGGCGAGAAACGATGAAAGATATTATCACGACAAACTTAATATTTAATTAATATAGTCGTGCATCATATTTCTTGCACCTACACTAGCATCCACTATGTTGTAAAGTCATGAAATCATAATCTTACAAGTACGAAAATAGCTACAATCAGAACAAAAGTCTAATTTATCATTTGAATGGATGCCGGGCTGATTGGCTCGTTCAATAACGACAGTAGTAGACACTACTCGTATATTTAAAACGTGATTTTACGTAACATTGGCTCACTTATCGATGCTTCAAGGTTTCCAAGATTTGCTCCACGTATTGCATTTGATAGACTTGTAAGGATACCAAGTTGGTATTTTAATATAATACAACCGTGTCGTTGTCGGTTTCATTTATATAAGAGACGTCCATCACATTCAACGGTGAATATAGCGAATCTGTGGTAGACCTTAAGTAGGACTTCAATTCTATCGAGGTAGATTGCAGCTGTAGTGAGCTTTAGGCCCTAGTAGTTACTTTATCATTGGGTAGTCTGTAGGCTTGTTTCCTATATAATAAAAAATATTACCCTAATGTTGTTGCTCGTTTTCCAGCGCGAAGTGTAACATGCACCTGACGTCACCGCAAATTATCGCGTTTCGGCCGCTCCGCATCGCAGAAGTCGCAAACAGTTTAATCGCACCATAAACTTTCGAGAGTCAGTCCGTTGAAGGAAAGTGAGTTTAAAAAAGTAAATCGCGCGTAAAGTGGGCGTTTTACAGACGTACCGAGGAATTATTTTGGAGGTTTACTGTCGTGTTGAAATGCTCTCTTTGACTTGCGTAACCCGAGCTGGCCGACGCCTGACAGATTACATCTCGCGCTTATAGTTCGCTTGTAATGAAATGTGAAATAATTGCGACAGATTTTTTATTACAATTAATTTGTTTAATCAAATTTGATCAGTGAAGGACGAATCACATGCAAAAATATTTTGTTTAATTGCAGGTTAAGGTTGTAAATTAATTAAAGTATGTAATAACTTATGTCAAAAATTTAAAAAGATGTTTTTTTTTAATTGTAGTAGACATATTGTGAAACAATGTAATTGATAACTTTCGTTTATAATTTAAATGACAGATTTTTAACATATTTTATTTCAATATATTTTATTTGGTTAGCATAGGGTATCAAACGGATATTGACAAGCAATAATATTATTATATAACAGCGTTTCCAATTAAATTTAGGGTATAAGTAGTAATGCTAATTCAGAGATGAAATTTAGTTTTTGGTTGTTGGAATTAATTTCATACGTTTTCTCAATCCCGATAACTTTACACGAAGGTTTACATCATTATTGTTATAACGTTATTTTAAATTAGGTTGGCACAAGTAGACCTCTGCCAATAGAGATAGCTGCGGGCACCACGCTTCCGCCGACGCTCTGAGTAATGTGTAACAACTGACTACGGAAAACGTTATGATACTCCGCTCAAATGCAAATGGTTGAAACTAGTTTAACGTACCTGGAACAAAGAAACAAATAATATTAGTTATTACCATTGTGTTTGTTTGTAAATTATAAAAATAGCAAAATCATATCAAATTATTTATTTGTACGAATATAAGTACATGGAGCTGTTATTATAAAATTTACAAAGTTATATTATATTATATTCTAAATAACCTAAAAGAAACTTATGTATTTCATAACCTAAGTACCAGAGCATTTTTTTCTTACATTACAGCCGTCAGTAAGTATCAATGATTATTGCCATCCATGTAGAGGTTGTTTTTACTACCTGTGTTATATATTCTACAATATATAAGTGTGTATTAAATAGGTTGTCGGCAGTTACGTCCTCGCGAGTGGGAACGGATTTTGGATTGATTTTAGTAGGTTCTTGGGAGACAGTGACCGAGGGTCCTGTTGAGTGAGGATGCAGGTAGCATTACCGTCACTACAGCTTAAAGCACATGAGGATTTTTTGCCATAATTAACCCAGTAAGCCGCGGATTCCCGTTTATCCTTACTTTGGATCTTTAATACAATTTTGTACAATTATACTTCAGGACCAACATTACATAAATGTTATGATTGATGCTTCTGAAGGCAATTATAAGAGAACGAACTGATGTGCTTCACTCATACATCGTAATGTACAAGACTCCAAGTTAAATTATTGTGTTAATAGACTCAGCGAAGGTAACATTACCCACAGTACTGTTTTATTATACACTTGTATAGTTTCTAGTAGGAGTTAATGGTGTATTTACAACTAGAGCAGAGCATTTGGCACGTAAAGTGAAAGTATGAAAGTTAAGCGAGGATCAACGATGCATTCTGCACTGTCCACTGGCCATTTGCTTACAGTCGATGGACTAATACTGAATCACTTCCTTGTTGTTTCATGTCCTATCGAATAATCCTATATCCACAACGGTATATCACGAATTATGTTACGAAATGGAGTTTATAAACTAAATCGTACATGTAGTAGATATTAATCGAAAAACAAAAACGACTTTTTAAAGGTTAAAAATCCTTATTACATTAAATAATATATTACTATTATAAGGCAGCTTTACGAGTTTTCGTTTTCATATTTAAAAAAAGTAAATTGAAAACTGAGTCTAGCGACGAATTTGTATTCGCGATAGGTGCTTGAGAAGCTATTAGAAAAGTGTATTAATTTGCGATATTTAATATACACTAAAGATCGTTTAATGGATATTACATTGAACGAGGAAGGTTGTTACTGAACAGTAAACATGTCATCCGCAGATATTAATTGTAATTCGATAGGTTCCATTACCGCACGCTTGCCAGCCTTTACCATAAAGTAACGCGGAACTCCTCGCGTGCTGAACACGAGATGCACTGTTCTGAATTGTTGTAATCACTTTACACAAATTACTATACGTACATTTATAGGTACAATTGCTTATTTCAAATGCAGTAGTGAATTCATTACTTGCCGATATATGTTTTCCTTTTAGTCTCTTTGTGTTAGTGTCCTGATATGGTAAAACTCTTATTTTATTTATTTTCTGTATAATATGTAAGTATATTTTATAATAGTTATACTAAACATCACGGTGGTGTTGATTTTTTTTAAAGTGCATACCGCACTTTTATTAGGACGATCATCAGTTAAGTCATCAGGGCCCATAGACATTAGGTACATAAGTTTAATTTTAGGGGAAAAAACATAAACCGTGATAGCTAGATAGTTGAAATTTTCACAGATGAGGTATTTCTGTTGCCGCTATAACAACAAATACTAAAAGCAGAATAAAATAAATATTTAAGTAGGCTTCCATACAACAAACATGATTTCCGTTGTATACAGATAACGCACTTGGGCGGTTTTACTTTAGGTTTGGTTCAGGATACAAATACAAGTAAACAAGTGGGCCGAAAACGTTTTTGTTGACTCTATGAAGGATCTAACGCTAGTAACGGTATCCTGTTAATATTTTGTAAATATCAATATTTAATATGGTTTAATACATAAACTTTCCAAACAAAAGGATTAATGTTGTCAAGCTGTATTATATTAGTGATGTGATAGTTTATATAATAACAGCAAACCACTTAAGTAATATTCGTTGGATCCATCGACTGGTAAGGTTAATGGCCAAGAATATAATGAAGATCAAATGAACGAAGGTGCCGGTTACTTTTAAAGTTCCGTTGCAAAGTCCCTTAAAATTTAAATTAGCCCTGCAAAAACATGACATACAATTTTAGCAAATGAGCTGGAAAGAAGAGCGACGCGAACTTAAAAATCGAATGTAATGGAGGACGTCCGAATAAAAGAAAGAAAGGATGTTCAAAAGCATTGAAACGAAGCCGGTTGCTTATTATTTCTCAATTTCTCGCGTCAAGATAATACACGAAATGTTTTCACTCTCACCGGCTGGTTGTGGTGATTTGGATGATAAATGTATTCGCATCCAAGGGACCGTATTAAGAGGTTTACGCACAAAGAATTTGATTTATTACTTCATCGGGAAGTTCTTTTGAATATATTTTCGGGTCATCCAAGACACTCCCCCTCACGACCTGCCTGAAGCCTCAATGAAGTCGTCTTATGAATGCATCCATAAATCAACCAACGCATAAGAAAAATCTTTCTAGTTGAAATATCGTCGGCTATGTAAAAAGTTTCGGAGAAGTTGAACATCTTTCGAATGTTGATGAATGCGACCATCACACCGAGGGTTGCCACTCATTATTTAATAAACAATATTCAAAATAATATTTGTCTTATAAGTTTTTTTGTTCATGAAAAATAGTTACGTATCATGAATTATAATTTTAATAAGTCATTTATTTGACACAACAAACTACGAAATATGGAATGTGTATATTCTGATACACTTTACTCATTATAAATGCAAATGAGCAATCTTATTACTCATAGCAAAAAGTAAAGCGCGTGAATATAAAATACAATTCATTTCTAAAATAGAGCATAACTTCAGATTAGATCGTTTACTCCCAGTAGCCATTGAAGCTTTTGGTAGCTACGAAGTATTCTCAATAATTACAATAAACGAATGTTGCCAGCCCTTAGTAATAAAACGAAACAAATTGAGTTGTAGTATCTCGCAACAGTATATCCAGCGGTGGGCGCCCACGCACTCATCAACAACACCGCTACCTCAATTACTTACTGACACATTCGGGACGGATGACACTTTTTACACAGAATTCGTAGTTCCAAATTACCATGCGATAAACGCTCTGTATGAATACCTTATGCGCGCTTTCTTTAAATAAATGTCAAGGAAGATATTCTGAACAACCTTTTTGGAATGAAGTTTTTTTATTTAAATCAATATGCACATCGTCGATGTAAATAAATTAACATTATTGATACTTTAATAAAGTTATGAGGTGTATACATAAATAATCAAGGCGCGGTACTTTACAGTTTAAAATGTCGTTTTTTATTTGATGTTTTTGAAGATTGCGACGACATAATATAGTGGTGTTGTTGAAGTATTATACAGAGGAAATTAATTGATTCGTAAAACCATATAAAGTTTAATCTCGCTTTTAAATTACCATCCTATTCAATTGCTACGCACGGGTATTCTCTCGGGATGAGAAGGATCTAGGCCACAGTCCACCGCGCTGGCCAAGCGCATATTACTAAATTTCACGTACCTTTGAATTTTTTTTTTTAAATTTTTAGGTGTATAAGTTTATAAGCTATTATTTTGAAAAAATAGATATTAGAATCTAATATCAAGCGTTAGAGGTAGGAATCTTTATAACTGTTCAATAATCATTACTTTAAAATAAAATCCAGCCAATGAATGCTGCTGAAACTCCCCTGTCAAGATATTTCCTTCAGTTGGCGTTACACTGTTTTAACGAAATTTTGTGAAGTAAACTGACAGGGTGATGAGGCTTTCGATAAAGTTTGTGAAAATCATTTAGTAATAACACAATCGACTGACGCGACGTTTACTAGCAGGGAACTAGCATTCGTAGCTATAAGTCAACTGTCAGAAGAGTACTAACGATCTATATAATCTCTTTGTTAAAAATCAGTGGAGATTTTTCTATCCTTTATACGTTAACCCATAGCTTATACCATAGCTAATGTTATACTCGAACTAACTTAGTTCTCTGAAATGCTCGGAATTCATTTATTTTGTATCCAATGCCCTTTATAATTGCGGAAGTCGCCCACAAGAAGAAGATTATGCTCAGGGGAAGAGTATAATCGCTATTTTAAGCTGATCTGTCCCACGGCAGGTAATAAGGTGTTTGGTTACAAAGCGGAATAGCCGGAATGGCCAGTCGTGCCAATGAGACTTTATGCGCTCTGGATGAGAAGTTATGAGCCACAACTACGGACATAAAATGATAGAGCTTATGATAGTGGAGATAGAAATTGTAGAATGGGTATTGGCGAACGGCATTCCGATTCTCATTTGGTCATCCATCGATACATTGTATGTAGTATTTATAGATGAAAGTTCAAGTAACATGGTGCAGGTATTTTGTTTTATATTAGTTAAATACTAGAATTAAATTAGTAAGTTAAATACTAGACTAAATTAAGCTTCAATTCTATGTGTGGACATGGATATCGACTTCGTAAAGAAATGCAATGCAGAATATATAAATAAGTAATATCGCAGTCATCTAATAAAATGTTTCGATCGATATACGGATTTTCTCTAGATTTTTTATGATCTTAAAACTACTTTACTTAGGTGGACAAATTATAAAATAATTTAATGTCGTTAATATTATAAATATATTTCCTTTATTATTGAAAACAATAGGTTTGTAAGAAAAGGAAATTTATTTATCGTTGATTACATATAACAGGAAAAGAGATTAGCACAAAGCTCGTTGGTTCCAAACTTAACTGGTTATCATCCGCACGATCCCGCATACATCACAATCAGCTAAATGGTAACAGTACGAGTATCTATAGGCTCTACAGATTCACCGTAGCGACAGTTTAGGAGTGGTACAAGCGAAATATAAATTATAAAGAGGTGGATATATTAATAAACACATACTAGTTTAAAATGCTATTAAGAATAAAACGAAGTGAGGGGTCTGTGGACCCCCGTTGGAATGAAGTTCCTTACGCTTTGCGATAATTCCAATATAAACTAATAGTAATGTTTGTTTAAAATATTAAATATATGGATTTGAACAAAATTGTGATTGAAATATATTATTAAAAATAAACATTTTTCTTAGCGTTCAAGTCAGCACTCATTAGTATATCTGCCAAAAATATTTATCTGCGTGTTGCTGGTTATATGTATGTATATATATATAGAATTTGAACAGTTTAAAGTTATACAATAATACCATAGTCAATATTAATAAAAAATAGCGCTTGTAACCTTATTTACGGCTGTAACACATACCTACAATCTGGGTAGAATGGTAACTAGTTTGGGTAGAATAGAGAAATCGGTATAGAAAGCTTAATAAACTCATATTATTGAACAAATACCTACGTTTTATAAGGCAGCGATATGAATTAACAAGACTGTACGGAATAAGTAAAATTTTATCGCGATAATTTACTGCAGATTCTCGTCGTTAAAATCACTACTCAGACACACTAATCAGAGTGTCAATTAGAAATGCCGATGTGAAAATCAAATTAATGTGTCACGCGTAAGTTCAGAACGGGTCCGTTTAATTGACTGAGAAAAAACAAACTTTAAGTATCCAGCCATATTGCAACATAGTCGGGAACCAGTCTAGACTCACGTAAATTTATTATGCAAATGGTTCCATACAGTACAAGTAAAAATTCTGTGCACCTTATATGAAGACGATAAAATGAACTTGATGTTATGATACTTGCTATAAAATGATTTAAAAGGATTAATAGTGTTTTAACAGTCTTAGGGCACATTCAGACCAAAGATGTCGATGATGTCACTGATGTCGACTTTTTATCTAACATAGGACTTATTACAAAGAATTTTCTTTAAGATATCCATCCATACATCCATCAGCCTTTAGAGGTCCACTGCTGGACATAGGCCTCCTCTAATAGGCGCCACCGGTCGCGTGCCCTCTGAATCCAGCGGTTTAAAATATATGTAGGTAGAATTATTATAATGGAGCGTTTTTCCTTACTTTGTTTTATTAAAATAAAGTGTTTATTAAAGCATCAAAGCTATAACTTTTAAAACTAATTGTCAGTATGTGATCTGATTGGACTTAAAAAAAAGATAAATATATACTGTATGAATGGAGGATATTTCACGCTACACGCTACGCTTCTGGCATGTACCATGAGACAACAAAGTACGTTCAAATCGTCCGGCATGACTTACAGAACAGTAAATCTTGGTTGCAGTCTAAGCTGAAACTGATGCGGCACTACATCAATGCGGTAAACGTCTTAGTGTCCACCGAGACGCTCGTTTTATTAGCCTCTTGCATTTCGTTGCGTACATTGCTGCTTATGTGCGCGCGCCTTTATAATGTTGCAAGTATAATAATATAGCTGCAATTGTTTATTTTTGGAATTTAGATGAAAAGGCACTTACGTTTAAAACAAGCGTGAAAAGGATATAGAATTATAATGTTATAATTATATGATATAAATTAAGGTTGTTATAATTATTTTTGAGCAAATGTTATAAAATAACTCTGCGAGTATATAATTTATTACCTTGTTTGTTATCGCCAAAATGCCAAATAAGTATAATATTTTACCTTTTCTTAATACGAAATGTAAATGACATACAAACACAAAGGTAATTATCGGCGATAGTGTAGACACAATGGGCAAAACGGCTCCATACATCATGCTCGCCGCCTCATCTACTGGGCCCTGGGGGCAAGTTCTTAATTACACGGCTTCTTCAGTATGCACAGAAGAAATTTATTAACCAACCTAACGTATCTATTGTAATCTGTGTCGATGATAGGATTACCATACGGTATGTGTTTGTGAGACATACGGAAAAGAATTTCTAAAATAAAATTATGCATTCTATACTAAACAGTTACTATTTATACTTATATATAATTACGAATGTTTTCCATGAACCCGTCAGTTTTAGCCTTCTTACAAGGTTAAGTACAATGGATAAGAAGCTAATTAACAGTATCATGTAATCTTGATTAACAAGTACAATCCATGGGTCTCCTAGTATTTAGGTGTATTTTTAAATCATAGTTTATATCAATTTATTTCCCAATGGAAAAAAGTATAAAAAAGAAAGTCATGTCTCAAATTACAGCTTCGATGGCTTGGTAACAACAATCTAAAAATGAAACAACCATTAATATTTCTCCTTAAGGCAATACTTAATGCGTTCAACTTACTTGTTTGTTTTTGAGAAAGTAGCACCTGTCAAATTTTGCAAAAATTCGAACACAAAACAATATAACGCTATTTGACTGTCATAGAAATTTATATTTTCGAATGCATGATTTATGATACTATTAAATTTGTATTAATTTGTATTAAAAGTATTATTTCGAAGAAATACTAGTATTTCTTGTTTTTGGGGATATCCTTTTTCGCTTGACAAGGTGAGTACAGAATATCTTATTTACTTATCTAACGCGTATTGGTATTATAATTTTACTTAGAATTAATACTTGAGTATATTTTTGTAAATGTATCCTTAGGATGATGATGCTAAAAATCATTTAAGTTTTGGGTACAATACCTTTTATCCCGTAGATTATTTACTACCCGTTTAAGAAAAGAAATTTGTTGGTCTATTTATTTCGTCTATAATATAAATTATACGTGATGGGTTAAATATAATTCGTATTGTTTAAACAAGTAATGCAATTTTTATTTGGCCGTATAAACATAAGTAGAGAATCTAAGTTAGATTACGAATACGAGTACGATTGAATTGAAGGTTTATCGGTGATGCGTCGCTATCGGCTAGTACTCGTCTCCAAAATCGAAACACAAAAATTGCATTACGGGGGATTATTGGGGCGGCGGTGGTACCTCGCCGATCAACTTACGTAAGTTCTACCATCTGCCAAACTACTAAGTGCCATGCATGCGAATGATCATCAATATCATCAAGTGATTGAACCGTTTGTTGCTTCATACTATAAAAACAATTTCATTTCTATTGAAAATGTGTATGGTACAGTATAGTTGATACTTTTCTACACTTCGTTACAATATTGTTATCAAATCATCAAAGTAATTGGCAATCGTAGTATCCCTAATAATAACTTCTGAACTTTAAATATAACGTTTAAATTTAAATGATTGCATTTAAATCACCATAATCGCTCGTGTGTGAGGTAACTAAATAGTGAACAGATAATAAAATGATTCAAAAGATGGATGACTGGCCGTGTAACATTGAAAAGTCATTAAAGATCGAATGGCCATTCTGCAATGCATCTGAGATTATGATTTATTGAGATATACATTTTAGGTGATATTTTTATAGATAAGTGAAGGTGCATATGCATGCATAGTTATAGCTGATATTTTGTTTATATAGCAAGACTACGTGAATTCGTATTGTACGTACTTATTGTTTTTACTGTCGTCATAAATAAAATCTGTGATGCTCTTGCAGGCGTTATACTTATACAATTGAGAAAGTGATGGTGTTTTATGAGCGATATATTTTGATAGGTATATAAATATATATTCGTCTTAATAAGGCATTTTATATCCACTTACGTAGCTTAATTAGAATACCAAATAATATTTTCTATAATTCAAATATTAAATATGTACTAATGGAATTTTCTCTACTTTACTGTAATTTTCTCTGACCTTTAAGATTTAATCTAAGAGATAAAATGTACTACCTTAATTACACAAATAAATAAATAAATATAGAACAAAACAATAGTATGAAACATTTTTAATGAAACAGAATAGACCTGCGGATCATTAGCGGCGCGTGCGGTGCGCGTGCGGCGATGCGCCATTAAATTTGAAACAGTGTTAGTTACACGAGCCGTTTCAATGCTCGCCGGTCTACGAGCTTATGTTTAATGAAGCTAACTAATATTTGTCAATGTTTTGGTTACGATTAATATGATATTTGTTACTGACTTGGGGTTTTAACAGTTTGTTGGAGACATTTGTGCGAATATTGACAAAGTATCTTAATATTAAGTAGTGCTAGTCTAGTGCGGGCAGGACTCACATAAAGGATTTCGAACCGACTGCCTACAGACAGCGTTGTACGTTATAATGTTGGATGAAAACCTAGATGGCGTTGGACTGCATTGTAGATTTTTTACAATCAAATAGTAATTTCGATAAAAACAAATTCCTGTAATTAATAGAATCTTCAACCCAGTAGCAATATAATAATGGACTTAACTGATATAACACAATACGAGTCGGAGTTATGCACTAAGGATTCCTCCACAATAATTTTACCTTTGTTAAATGGACTTTAAGCTTAGGGCGGGTAGTATACGACCTACATATCGAACTTGTAAACGTTAATAGTGACGCTAAAATTATAAATTAGAAATGCTTGCACAAATAAAAAGAGATCGAATCATAAGTAGTTACAAAAAACAAGAGGTCGCTCGGGGCCTCGCGTATATAATTTAAAACAAAGCTGGGGTCATTAATCCTAAACTTGACGAACATCTATGAGTATTTAGATGCTTACAAGATAACTTTGAGTAGGTTGATAGTTTCTAGGATAATAAGTAAAATAACAAGGGTTTATCTATACAAATGTGTGCATCTAAATATCTTTATCTGCATTATGCATCATGATTTAATTCTAGTTTTACAAAATAGTACCTATAAGTTCAACTTGTGCAATATCAATTGTATTTTCAAATTGTGTTTTAAATCAGTAGCATTGTATTGTTATATTAATACTAGCTGACCCAGCAAACGTTGTTCTGCCATAAAAAAAAATATAAAAAAATGGGGGTTGATGCTAGAAGGGTGAAAATTT
>DWNR01001332.1:0-15422 GCA_018250455.1 Polygonus leo
TATGGGTCCATTCCCGTCTTCGGTGGGACATGAGCTGGCTAATGCCAACCCTTTCCGACTTAGGGGTTGCTTTTTGATCTAAGGGCACCTCCTGTGAGGTTCGGACCTCGGCTTAGTCAAGCAGCAGAACGGGAGAGAGTGAAGACCTACGGCGCATCGTTCGGGAATACCGAGCGATGGCCATATTGTAAAATGGGGGACGTCCCCGTTTCCGACGGGGACGGTGGGGATAATGTCGTCTTGTGTGAAGTGTTAACTGTTGGGAGTGTGTCTCCTGGCGTGGTGTGTTCATGACTGTTATCGGGTCGTCAGGGAAGTCTAAGACATGCTTAGGACGTCGGAATCGAGTCGGTACATCCCTTTCGGGAGTGCAGCCGACTGCGTTGACAATAAGTGGCAAACCAAGTTAGCCAAAACTCTTCACTCCCGTA
The DNA here is from genome assembly GCA_018250455.1 of Polygonus leo. Classification (NCBI taxonomy): domain Eukaryota; kingdom Metazoa; phylum Arthropoda; class Insecta; order Lepidoptera; family Hesperiidae; genus Polygonus; species Polygonus leo. The sequence continues at coordinate 432 of DWNR01001332.1, forward strand.
TACTAATATTTTTAAAAATCCTATGTAATTTGTAGCTTAACATCTGTCCATTGATCGAGCAGAGAGTAGCTGAGAAAGGTTGGTTGCCATCGGGCAGTTTTAAAAACTATGAATTAGCTGCCTATTATCCCGTTAAACCGTGTCTTCAAAAATTCCGATAGAGTTTAATTCTTCTACAACTGCAGAAGTAACAGAGATTTTTTTCATTATGTTCTTAATAAAGATACTTATCTAAACTACCACGCTATAACTGAAACAATTAAGTACGCTTTTAGACTAATGACAGGTACATTTACCTTGAAGCCAAGCATTCATCTAAGTAATTGTTATTGTTGTTACTTAACAAACTATTTTATTGCTTGTTGTAGATATTAGAGTAAATACTATGTTTCGTTGATCGAAGTTAAATAATAAAAGTATCGTGTATATTGCTCCAAGAAATCTTAACAAATCTACGAATTTAGTTTGTAAAAATAAAACCAATAGAATTAAATATATGAGGCAACGCAAACAACGCACAAAAATCCTACAAATTTTACATAGAGTAAATTTTGGACGCGAAGTTTGTACAAAAAGTCTGTGTCGTCTGTGTTGGACCTTATACACAGAAACAAAGAATCCAAAATACACTCGACGCAATCTCGGCTAGCCTCACTCCTAAATCGAGTATCGTTATTCGAAAGTGAAAATTTATCCGGCGGTATCAAAGAGCTCTTATCTCGCAAGATGATGTAACGTTATCGCAATATCCGTGCGTCGCCGAATGTCCCGCGCCCTGAGAATATCAAGAAGATATATTTTAACGGAACAAAGCCTCGCCGGTATCTCAATTTTCATTTCCCCTCGGTGGGACATCCGGTGTGATTTGTAGCATGAGATAATATACAAAACGGAGGCTTCGTGGGACTCCCCGTCACTGTGTCAGCGCAAAAGCTAGGCTCTCCATCTTTACCTCTAATAATTTAGCCAGTACATTTTTCTTTATCGATCCTTCCTAATAGGACTCACTAGCTTTCAATAGGTAGGGCCCAACACTATACTATTTGAAAAGCTATTGACATGTGCCTATAAAGAGATATAGGCACATATCAATAGCTTTGCAAATGTTCAATATACCTCCATGATTGATAGAGCATTCAGTATTAAATAAAGGTATTATTTTGGTAACTAAAAATATGTTGAAAAAACTCGCCAGCGTGAGCGCGTGAGCTTTCGTCTTCGAAGTGAAACCATTCTGAAAGAAAATATACATACACGTGGAGATACAACATACTAAAATAGTTGAGAAGGAGAGTCGTAAACAAAACAATAAAGTTTAGTGGCCACTTATGAGCGCGGGTACCTTAATATATTTCCGACTTCCTCTTTACAAGGGTCCTTTATCATCCAATTTGCCTAATGCTCAAAGTATTTTTAATAATAGGTTATGGCTATTAAAAACTCTACGATTGAAGTATTATGATGATTCCCATGATATCATTAAATTGAACACAAGTGTCGACAAATTGTTGTGTATATTCTTGCGTTCTTTCGACTGCCACCTCGACAAAAAAATCTACCCCTTGGATCCCGATTGATCTGCACAAGTGCAAATGCCAAGGCATTGAACGGTCTAGAATCATAGATGCACATTCCTTACAACTATTAGGTACATGCAATTTGATTTTCTGAACATGATTATCAATAAAATTTAACTAATTATTCTATTCATATGGGTAAGTATGATTTTTACGTAACTGTGACTTTGGTACATAACCAATTTATTTTACTCAATATTACTCAAAGAGATCATTATAAATGGGACAATTTCATAGCACGTTTGTCAGTTCATTTGCATAAAAATACTATACTAAAATTGCATTTAAAAAGCTACAACAAGCTGCCAAGAAAAAACACACTCGTGCCAAAAATAGGAAGTAGGTATTCACAAATTGCTTTTAAACGTTGCGGGTTCATATTGAACAGTTATTAATCGGTTGCCAATAACTACACAACAGGATTTGGTGCCGAAAATGCATACACTAGAAATAAATAAATTTCACATTTTATACATATCACAGCATAACATTTATATTGAAATTAACATCATTTATTTTTTATTTATTCACTTATAACAACTTATATATAACTTACATATAATGATGTGCACTTATCACTAAAGATCGAGAAAACTAGGTACATCGAGAAATTTACGTATGTATTTATGTCTAATTTTATTGCCATCGCTGCAAATTCATTTCATAAATATAAGCGAAAACTCTAATAAAAACGATTGTCTTATTCCGCTAGTCTATAAACTTATGCTTCATATTCAATAAAATAAATCCATAGATCGCATTTATCACAGCGAGGACAATAATATTTAAACATGTCTAGTTTTGATGAGATGAATTTTATACATTTTTATCTATTTAGTTATATACGAACATAAGTAAACAGTAACAATACTATAATATAAGTTGAATTGCAAAATCAAATGAAACTACCCTCCGTACTAGTGATAACTGTATGACGGTCGGATAGCATTCCTCAACTCCGCACAACTCATAGCAGCCCAGGGGTGGCAGATCTTCATAATTAAATTGCATACACAATATATTAAATATAAAATGCTTAACACGTGTGCAATATTTAAAATTACCCTGTCTTACAAATGATAATAAATTGTATACATGTACATTAATGAGACCTTTATTATCAATTAACAACTGCTAAATGGCGGAAGTGGTTTAGGTACTCCGGCGTACCAATATCTTATCAAATAGGCATTATATAAAACAACTTCTTCGTAAGAATTTCACACTATATTGGATCATTTGCCATTCAATCATTCACCTCAGCGCTATCCAGACAGAATCATTTGCCGTTCACCTCAGTACTATCTAGACAGGATCTTCAGAGCTCAGTGAGCAGTAATACGACAAGAGGGATCCTCGAGCTTTCCGACAAGTGGCTTAAGTCAATGACACTTGGATTCGTTTTTGTCTAGTTTGCTACACGAGTGGATTTATTTATATGCGAAGATGTATTATTGGGATGATAATACGTGTTATTCTGATAAGTTATTTTGAGGAGAGCGTTCTTTTAATACATATTCATTCGTACATTTTCAAACATTTTTGTCCCAGTGAACTCGGCTTTAATCCTATATGCTGCTTAAGTGCAATTGTAGACAACATAATTTTGAGTTTTTTTTTACAATCTTTGAAGCGAGTAGTTTTTTTCAAACTAAAGAGACCAACAGTCTTTTTCTTTATCGTGTAAAGGTAGCAAACGAGTCCACCTGATCACTGCTGCCCATGGATATCAGTAATCATCCCAAGTAGAATTAAATCATTCCTAAGTCACAGGTGCGTTGCTACATGCATAAGATTAGCCGGCAACCACGCCTCTCCAAACCGAAACACAAGAATTGCTTCACGGAGGGTTATAAGGGTGGTGGTGGTATCTCCTCGGTCGTACTAAAAGAGTTCTACCTCCTGGCACTCTATTTGATGTGTATTCACATTATTGCATGTATGGCATTAATAAAATTAAAGATATATTTTTTGTATTTACAGGGTCATTCACCCTCAATGCCCTCTCTGGTAAGATCATGTTCCGTGATATTGTTTACATAAACTACGACTACACACTCCGTATACAAGATGGGTACCTGATATTTAGGTGGTGGCGCTCCTATGTGCCTAAGGATGTTTCAGAAGGTAAATAATAAAAAAATGTTATAATATTATATGTATAATTATATAACTTATCAGTAAGGCCGCTATCCCACCAGCGTTTTTCGAGCTATTTCTGAATGTCAGCACAGAAAAATCGCACGTTTAAAAACGCCAGTGAGATAGCGGCCTTAATATCATAATAAATGTGAACAAATCAGATTTAATTTATTTGTTATATTATTACAGATTTATCACACTCCGACACTCGTCTCTCAATTATGTTAAATGGATTTGAATTACATTTTTACAACAGATGTGATTTGTACAGTGAACTTGAAAAGACATTTGGATTAGAGCCGATAATTAAACAGCAGAACGAGGACGATTCGGCCGATCGCGATAAAGCTATGAACGACGCCAACGAGAAGAGGCGACGAGCTCAGGATACAGTCAGATCCGAAGCTGCGATGGCGAGGACTTGGCGAGATCTCATACCGGTTATAAAAATCGATGTTTGTACCAGCAGAGTTGTTTTCGGCAATCGCCTAGTTCCCACTACATTGTCAATAAGTGTCGAGGAGGCGCACTTAGTGTACAGTACTAAACCCCCCGCGTCCAGCCTAGACCACCTAATGCATTTTGTTAAAGCTAAAGCAGAGAACTGCAAAGTCATGTTGGCTCCTAGTCCAAACTACACATCGATGGTCGACGAACCTCCTCGGTACATGGGTGAAGGTTTTGTCATCATGAGCTCGAACTACATAGAAGTTTATTTCTACATGGATGAACCAGGACTAGTGCCAGAACAACCAGTGCTTCTACAACTAGCGAACGGCGATATTGTGGAGTCTGCGCCCCCTATCTGGGGCGTTGACATAAAATGCGGGAAAGGAACGGACTTTAGCTATGGGCCGTGGGCAGACAGACAGAGGGATCACCTATTCAAATTTTTCTTTCCACCAAATTACAAGAATTTGGAGGTTACTCCACAGCCTAAGCCAGGTGACAGAAGACAAATGCAATCTTTCGACATCAGATTGTCTACATTAAATGAAGCTACAATAGACATACTCTTCACAAAAAATAAAGAAACGAATGCAGTTCACATAAATATTGGCGCCGGATCGTATTTAGAAGTAACGTTGCCATGGATTGTACTACAAGATGGATATACGACAAAAATCACAGGACAATTATTACATCTAGAAGCTACAACAAGTCTGCAATACAGAAGTTTAGCTGAAAGCGAGACACTAGAATACACCGTTAAATGTCACTACCCCCTAGTTTGGAATCACCATCAAAGTTGGCAGCTATCTCTAACTGGATGCAAAGCAACAGCGCATTTTGTTTACACCCATATAGACTTTTTCCAAGACCTGACCAACGACTGGTCTAATAAATCTCGACCCGATATTTTACACTTTGTTCCATACACTTGGAAGATATCAATTCTACTGAAAGAATGCGAAGTGGTTACAGTTAGTAATCAGTACAATTGGATAGACTGCAGTTCCACCAATCAAGAAAATAATCACGTTGCTTTTTGTGGCGATCTATTGGATGTGTCTTTTGATCTTCCATTCATAGATTTCTTACCTGACGTTATACCGTTAAAAATATGGGTGCAAGGTGAGGCAGTGGATATGAGCTTATATTTGCCTGAAGTGAATACTTCGAGACTCCTACTTTTATCTATCGACAAAAATATGAAATTAGTGCCTTGCAGACTAAAAGCGTCAAAGTGGCGAAGGAAATGTGTCAAAAACCAGGGATGGGTAGATTGCTGGTCGGTGCCCATTGTAGCTCTGAGCGTCAGGTACAACTATCACCCTATTCCTCCACTGGGGCCTGAACCTCAAGCAGACATAACTACCCCAGAAAAGGAAGAGATACTTTTGTCTCCTATGCGAATACCGAGAATGCGGAAACAACCACAAATAAATTGGGCGATGGATGGAAACAATTTCGATCGCACTACGCTACCCCCGGACAAAGTAAGCGTGGAACTGGAAGTAGGGCCGTCCATTCTTTTAGCTTACGGGACTATCATAACCAGCTTTATGAATTTGCTGGAAAATATATTTGGCGAGGATCAGTTGTTTACGGATATGCAAAAAGCGCCCAACATGGATACTTATTATTGGTCAAGCGAGAACCCGACAAAAATGAATGATAGAAGCAGTGTCAACCAACATACAGATATTTCTATGGACGACTCTAGCGATTCAGGCAAGGGACCGTTTGACCCTCGAAAATGCAGGCCTTTAGACGTCACTGTGTCTATAATAATACATGATATTCAGGCACATTTAGTCAAAAATTGTAGTGAAAATGAGCCACCGTGTCCTGTGGTATTGATCGAGAGGTTTGGATTTGAAATGGACAAAAGTTTTAGAGAGACGAAGCTTCAACTTCTCTTGAGTCCGTCTATACTAATTTCGTCTAATAGCACGTCGCGCTCTAGTTCCAACGGAAATACAACGCCTAGTGCGTTGCAACAAGGCCATTTAATGCTTTCCTCGTTCCAATTACGAGGAAATGGTTTCTTTAGCGACACTAATCGATCTGTGGAAGAAGATACTGTAGAGTATGCTTGGATGATGGAACTCCAATTGGGTCAATTGACAGGGAGAATGACATTGCCACAGATGTATCAAGTTATATCGTCATTGGAAACATTTTTGTTGCTTATTTGTGACAGTGAAAATGAGTTGGTCCCACCCAACAATACTAAACAATGCCACCATGGCCTAAACAATGTTATGTGCCCCGAAACGGATCTCATATTGAAATACCGTTGCCCATCTCCAAACGAAATCAAATACCGCATGATACGGGTGGCAGTAGATCTTATAGATATTTATATAGCTGATTCTAATACCACTCTTCAGTCCTGGATATCTCCAATCAGATTAAGTTTTTGTAACCTACATGGGTCTGGCTTTGGTACAGGTATAACAGGGCTGCTACCAAATTTAAAGTTTGCTCTCTATACCCAGACAAACATGCAAACAAATACACATCATCACTCAAATGGCAGTAATAGCAGCAGTCAAAATAAACAAACTGATAGCGATAATTGGGTGGGCGTCGGTTCCGTATCCTTAGGACCGGTGCTAATAGAAGCGGCATCGTCTTTACCTCAGAGCCCCAAGAATCTACATCTGGTGCAGCAGAAGTTTTTGAAACTTCATGACGATAAGTTCAAGCGACTTTGGTTTTTGTGGCCAAATGAAGGAAAGAATTCTCAGTGCGGGTGTACCGGAGGATGCGCATTTTTCGGCTCCAATAGAAACGGTCCTAACTTCCTAAAGCCAAGTCCTTCCGACCTGCATGAAGGTATAAACATAGCCATGTTTAATATAATTGAAACTTCACCCGGAGAATATGGTTATGGACAAAGTTTATTACATCCGGGCAATCTCGTTTTCCATACCCCGCCATACAACAGCCTTAATGTATGTTTACAACCAACGAATGTGTCGACCTTAATACCATCTCCACTGCCACAAAATCTTAATAAATCGCCACAAACCGCTGAAAGGCGGAGTTTAACGAGAAGATTCTCGTATACAAGTGCAAGCAAAGGAAGCAATAATGTGCTAGTCTCAAGCACTAAAAGTGATGTTCCATACGCCCGATTGGTGGATTCTACTGTCCCTCTAGGAACTTCCAAAATAGACAGCGACTCAAAACTTAATAAAACAATTTTAAATGTTCCGCAAATGGAAAGTAGTGTGTCTGATTCTAAACTTGCGCTTAGTTGTGGAGCCAAAGATAACGGTAATGTAACAATGAAGAAACCTATTACTTCTGAAAATGATGCATTCACCGTACCGAAGGTACCAGCTCGCACCGTAGCCGTGTCCGAATCTCACTATTCTCTTAATTCACAGGCGCCTCATGATGAAGCGCTTAATCAAGAGGTTCAGAGAACCATGTCTATCACAAGCGAAAATCACTCTGAAGCATTCTTTTCTGCAGACGAAGACATGTTCCCCAGTCGATCGTCTAGCTTAAAGCATTCTTTTGGCAGTCGCCACAGCAATCCCAAAGAAAAGAGTTCCTTCGGCATAAATGACATAACCAATGAAAAATGGTCAGCGTCTATTCCTCGGTCGGAGGCAGTCGATGGACCTGACACAATAAGTAATTTGAGCACTGGCGTCCAGCCTGACTCGGAAAGTGGATCAGTATCGTCTACTTCGTTTATTTCTGCAATATCATCTCAAGAAGACATGACTCTTGTAAATCTGCATATGCAAACCAACAAACCTATAGTGGACTCACCATTACTTATGTCAAGTTACATTAATAATTTGCCTCAATACAAGTGCGCTAATTGGTCTACGTGCTCTTTGCCTACCGGTGGCGACGTATTTACGTTGCCTCTTTTCAAACGGGCCGACGATGGTACCTTGGTTTATATTGGCCAGAAATATCTCCCTGCTTTCGATGCTCAGGGAAAAGTGCATATATTGAAATTGATTCCAAAGAAGGATGCACATGGTAATCAAAACCAACATGGTCCATTTACAAATTTGACACCACACTTCAATTCACAAATCAAAGCCCATCCGTATTCTCAAGGCTGGTGGGATCTGCCGCAAAGTATGCAGGATAACCAAGAAAATACCACTGATAAAAGCTCGGCTTCAACAGCTACGACAACAAGTGATAGTAAAAGTGGCCTATTTGTCAAATTGCGCGGTGAAGTGGATGTTATGCTAACCCCATTGGTTTTGGAAAGTACTCAGAAGTTCGTGGAGTCCTTGACACCTGTCCTAGCAAACATTCATCCGATAACAGTAATCAACCATTTACGTTTGCTCTGCATATCATCCGTTAATAACTCGAATGTTCTGAAGCAGAAACAATATGTGTTAAACTGGCTTCCACAAATGCAGGCTCGTAACGAGTCTAGCATATTGTTGGAAAAGGACGATAAATGTAAACTTGCTACAATCCCGCAATCTAATGTGTACGAGGAGACGATTTGTGATCAATTGCAGGCAACATTGATAGTACCAAAAGTAAATATTATTTTTATACAATCATCAGTTGTTGAGGATATGATATCGTTCTCAGCATTGGATAATATACAGGATTTGACATGTGTATCTCTTTTCGGAGTTTCCATAGAGAATGTGGTAGCTAAATATGTGAGTTCGAAAAAGACCCTGGAATCTGTACAGCTATACTATCGACCGACAATGAGAGCTTTAGGAAGCAAAAAATCATTAGGTATCATGAAGGGACCACGAGCTCTAATATCGGCCCAATCCTCCGGGTCTGGACGAAAGCGAGGTCCAGAGAAAGGCGAACCAGTATACATCGAAACCTCTCAACAACAATGTGAAGACACAACCATCACTCTCAATATTGGTAAGTTTGTTTCATATGAAATTAAAAATGTTTAGTACTACTCATAATACAAATGGCAATTGAATACTTTAGACTTTCTTTACATATAATTGATCTCTAAAATACTTTAATTCAGGAAAAGTACATGGACAACTTCGACGGATCAGAAACGAATCTTCGCAGTTGAAGGACGCTACTATTACGGGTATTCCTTGTCAACATTCCAAGGTTTCATTCAAGTTTACCAGAGCAGATTCTTGTACAAAAGGATGTGAATCAATGGTAAATAATATTTCTTCAAAGGATTTTCACCTACAAGTGTCAATTATACATTATTTCAATTTAATTGTAAACATTACAGTGTTGTCAAAATGGAGCTGCAGACAACCAAAAGGAGAACTCTATTGGTTACATCATGTTTGAATGCGGCTTAGAAGGAGTGTCAATCAAAGTGTCCCAACATTCCCAGTCTCACAAACCTAACGAAGAAAAGAAACCAGTTAGAACTGACAGCGAGAGCTGCAGGGAATCAGTGAAATCAGCCGAAGAACTCAAACCAGATAAGGAGAAGACGAAGAGCTACCGGTCATCTGGCATTGAAGATTTGTTCAGGAAGAGAGACTCTAATTCGAAACCGAGTACGCCTAATTTGGGCGCGTCCCAGCCGCCGCCTCCAGTGCCGCCCCCGCCGGAACCCTCCACTCCGGGGCCGGACGAGCCGTCCAACGACAGTACTACAACAATGGTTCCTGCAAAGGATACTGGCAATACGTCATCTTGTGCAATAGATTTGAAGGTGGTATGGTTCAACTTTGCAGCTCCTCCGCGTACGCCGATTACCAAAAAGATTGACTATACGAGGTAATGTCGATTCTTTTGCTCATTTATGAAGTATTGTTGACCGATTAAACTGTGAATTCTATATTTTATTTTCAGATTGGATTGGAACTTGTTAAGCACCGCGTCTCCAGCGATCAACGCGTGGATGAACCCGTGCAATAGATTGGGCATCCGCGTAGTGGCGCTATACCGCGCTCGCGCCCGCCGACTCGCCGCCACTGCTGCCAGCCTCATGGCTTCGGCACTTGACAGAGCACCCCATCACACATTGCCTAAGGTAATTTTAGATATTAAATTTATTAAGGTAACTTTAAATATAAAACCTAGTATAACTTTATTTATAGATATGATATGGATTTATAGATTTCATAAATTTGCTCTCTTGGTAGTAATGATCACTAAATTGCTTGTTTGTATGCTTGTTTTGTTCTACAAAAAAAAATAATCGGTTTAAATCAAATAGGATCACAACCCACATAAATCTTATCTAATATAATAGTAACAGAAACATCATATTCAACTGACTTTGATGTTTTACCACAAAAGAAAGTTATTGCGTCACAAAACATACAATAATTAATTTGCCGATGACCTTCGTATTGATATTTGTTTATGCCAATTAAGCTGTAGGGAATTTTAGTATGTAAATAGTGTATTTTGTACGCACTATTACGCCTCCTGCACACCCTCCAGAGCCGGTACGGGCGGCACACGCCGATGGCGAAGCAGCTGCGCGAGGAGCCGTCGCTGCAGCTGTGCGCCGTGCTGCTGCGGTACGCGCTGCAGGCCGACGCCGCCGCCGTGCAGGCCGACCTCGCCGAGCGGCACCTGCCCTCGCTGTCCACGCTGCGACAGGTATGCTATGTATCACCATATCTCGCTATCAGCGCCATACATGCTTACAACCAACTTGGCGAAGTTTTCGAAGTTCGAAGTTTCGAAGTTTAGCAGCTTATACTCTCTTTGCGTCAGGTATGCAAAGGCTGCGATGCTTGTTACATTTTTATTTCATGATTTTGCTGAAAAAAACTCCTGCTTTGTTATAATCTTACGGCTCTTCCACTAACCTGGTGTCTCCAAAAAATAAATAAATGATGTCCCACATGCACAATGCCATTGCGAATTGTACTTTGAATTGAACCACAAAATTCAACTTGATCAGAGACAATTCTTGATTCTTATATATTGTAGATTATTGCTGCATTGTTTAATTATTGCAGTACGTACGTACATTCATAATTGTTATCATAACAATGTAGATAGATGAATATGAGTAATTTTAATTCGTGCTATAGGATGACTTTCGTGTGTCTTCTCTAATCAATGATAGTTTGAACATAAATATTGTACCCCAGGGTGTTATAGTGCTGAGCCGACAGTGGAAGAACATCCTGTACACGCCGCTGCTGCTGGAGCACAACTACAAGAGCAAGGTCATGAAGCCGCTCAACGTCACCTTCGCGCTGCCCGATCTACTTGAGGTTAGTCGTTTATTTTATTGTTGATCTCATAACTAAGATATATTATTTCAGGTTAAGGTTCCTTCTAGGCGTATAAAATTAGTTGCGCTTTCGTTCCGGAAGTTATTTCATAATTTTCGTATGAAAATATAAATTTATATCATTCTGCTTTAGGATTCAGTTGAAGGCTGGCAGGAATATCAATTGGACAACGAAGTTTTGGATGAAAATTGTCTATTGTTGAACATGGACACTGATAAATTGTCGATTCCAGGTAAATTACCAACAAATCTTTTTTAAAATATGAATAACAAAAAAAAGAAACTAAGGTTTTAAGTATTAATAATGCAAGGCTGTGCTATAAACCTCACGGCTGTACTGCAAGCAGGCCCCGTTTCTCTCACTGCTTGACAGGTTGAGTTGGTACATACTCAATTGCAAGATTTTGAAACTAATTGGCTATTGTGACGTCATATATTAGCACTGCAAAATGTGATATGCCATTTTTTTATTCTTCTATTTAAATTGTTTATTTTCTACACTATCATTTTTTTATCTGTAACCAGTTCGTTCACAAAATGTTCGTTTTGTTTTACATTCATGTAAATGTATTTGTCAACTTATATAATTACTTACCATAATTGTTGGTCTTCACGTGTTCAGGCGATGTTATTTGTTCTTGTATGTTATCCACGTAGCATAATTTCAGGCTCCTTTTTAAATCATTTCTTAGTTTTAATATTTTAAAATATTCAATTCCGTAACATAAACTGTAACAGTATTTTTGTCAAACCATAGCAAGAAGCTGTATCATTCTTTAGAGTTCATCAATGGTTGAACAAATATAAAAATAATTATTATCAACCATTGTAGTATTTCTCACCTTTTAATAGCTGTTGCGTAGATAATTATGACATGCTAAGTAAATATTTCGTACTATCACATGTAGCAAATGCATACTTAAGAAAAACACACCAAAATGAGTTTCAACATTATCAATTTTTACGAATTTTGTCCATCCAGTAGACATAATCTAATAATCTAAATTACGTATTTGTAAGAAACAATAAGACATTAAAATAAGTTACAACATTACTAATATAAAGTTATTTTGATAATAAAAGTAATTTGGGTGATAATAATGTGTGCGTTGCGTGGCAGCGGCGGCGCCGGCGCCGAGCCCGCGCCCGCACTCGTTCCCCTCCACGCCGCCCTCCGGTGCGTACGTGTCGCATGCGGCGCAAGCGTGTGTCTTTATTGCACTAGTTTGATAAACACAGTTTCACGAGTTTTTTTACACATTATTGAGATTGTACGGTCAACTTTTGTATGTTTTTATAACCTATCCGAGATCCTTCAAGTGATCAAGAGGAATTATGAAGGGCGACCTCGGGTAGATTCTAATATTTTATAAATATAATTTAAAGATCAAGTAAATAATTATTATAAAATTTAAAGATCATTATATGAACTCGTGAAAAGTTCGATTGAGACAATATCTGATAATTAGAACGGTGTTCTATTGATTATGTCGTTAAATTATAACGTTAATTATTATTATATATTATACTAGCGTAAATAAAGACACAAGATCTTGCGGCAAATAAGCATGTGAGGTTCAAGGCTGCACTTGAATGTTTAACAGGCTCTGTTTGTGTGAAATGTTGTTTGTGTGCTAATGTCTTTCGATGTTTGATGCTTAAAATTTGTATTTGGAACTTGGTTATTGCTACGTGACTATATTTGCACAGTGCAAGAAATAATCCCCTGTCCAATTAACGTTTTTTCATATATTTCCTGCGTATTCAGTTTCATTTTCGCCACATTGTAATCATATAAATGTTTATATTATTATCAACCTGCTACATATTAAATTTCTATTTCTTATTTTATCTTTTAGGCATTAGTAGCCTGTTTTGCTAGTCTATTAAATTCAGGATACAGTAACATAGGTTTAATTCTTGTTATGCTTATAAGTTCTAGAGAATTTTTAATTGGCTATGATTACATTAACTTTATACAATTTAATTTAAACATAGATCAATGTTATTAGATTTTTTGTCAGTAAGTCTAGTTTGATAATTTAAATTTGACTAGTAGTTTAACTTGTCCTTTGCACCAGGTATAATTTGATAAATAACTTATAAATATTCATTCATCATATTTTTCATTTAGTAAAAAAAAACTAATAAGAAAAATGTTGTTCAGGTACAGATACTAAGTAGTATTCGTTACATTCGCACCTTTATACATGTTTGGCATCTACGGTCACACATAATTCGCACGAACACTACGCACAGTTCGCACGAACGTTCATGCACAATTCGCATGAACGCTCACGCTTCATGTTGTTAATAGACGCATCACTAGGAAAAATCATTTTTTATCTTTGTATTAGATATGTAGTATCTCAATAGAACCATACATATATAATGGCATCTTTGTTTAGTATGTAAAATGTTAACCAAGTAGTTAGCAAGCACACATTGTCATAGTCCCATTGTAAGCTAACTGAGTGAGGTAATGTTGTGGCGGCAGTGCGCGGTGCGCAGAGCAGCCGCGCCAGCCTGGTGTTCCCCTCGCTGCCCTTCTCCACCAGGAAGAACTTCCAGGACGACGCCATCGCCAGTGAGTCGCTCTTCATTACAATATACATTTAATATCTACCCATACCCATACCCTCTTCTTTTTGTCTATGTTGTATATATATATATGCAAATATGTATATTTTTGTTTAGAACTTGTGCACCCCTACTGATAACTGTTATTGTAATTTATTTTCTAACTTTAGGTTGCCTGGAAGAGATCGCTTACAGCGATAAGGCCGCCGTTTGTACTGTTATATTGTTTTATATTATATGTTAACTATGGTGTACAATAAAGAATTAAATAATAATAATAATAAATCATAAAAAAGAAAAATACGTATGACATGAGCGCTAAGGTATGCACATTTGGTTTTACCAAAATTTATTAGGTTATCTCTCCACGATTTAAAATGTAAATAAAAAATACATGTACAACTTTAGGGATAATTTAAAACAATAGTACTAGTAGGTACTAGTAATAAATTCATAATATTTGCAACATTGTAACCATTAAATAGTCGTACGTGCACGGAAATAGAGAAAAAATATAAGATGCAAACACTTACATAACGTTACAAAAATATAAATATCTTTCTGTCATATCTGTCTTTTTACTCGCTTTCGTAAATGTACTCACTTACCTGAGAATAAAACTGAAAATCCTATTCGTAAAATGTTTTGCCTATCTCTGTATTTATTCACAAGAATCGTTAAAGTCTTATAAAACACCAGAGTAGAATGTAAAAGCTAATCGCTCAGAAGTTAATGCTTAGAAGTATATAAATGGGCAATTTGTAGGTCAAAGGTATACTCCTTCACATAGGTATTAAGATAAGATATTAGAAACATAAGATAAGGTATTAGAAACACAATAATTGCTTCACGGAGGATTCTGAGGGGGTCGGTGGTACCTTCTCAGTCGAACTAAATTTTTCCAGGTGGTAGAACTCATGTAGTTCGACCGGGGAGGTACCACCGCCATCCTCATAATCCTCCCTGAAGCAATTTATTGTGTTTCGGGATGGAGAGGCGTGGTTGCCGGCTATACTTAAACGCGAGGCGAACATCTTAGTC
>DWNR01001333.1:0-15419 GCA_018250455.1 Polygonus leo
ATTTGTAATATACGTTATAAAGTCAGAAAAAAGTCGTTTCTTTGGAGTAGAAGACCTGAAGCCCCCATAACTGAACACAAACTGACAAACTTGTTCCCTCACATTCACTAACCACTGATAGCTAAGTCGTTGCGCAACTGATATTGATTCGCGCTTCAAATATTAGACATAGTAGACTGATTCAATGTTGTTTTTCTAAAATATTAAGGCGTTATGTAGTATCGGCTTATGATATCAAATCGATTTTATTTTCTCACAATGACTAATTCAGTCGAGCGGTTTCATCGGGTTCCTCTTAGAGGTAGCCTTAAGGTTTCAAACGAGCAAGCAATCTATCTGATGGTAAGTGGTCACTGCTACCCACCATATTTATAGTCAATTGGTAACATACCCGTTGCCGCCAGGACTAAGATTTCATATGAGACTAGCTTTTGCTCGCGACTTCGTCCGCGTGGAAGTCGAAAACCCCTTGGGGGTAGAATTTCGAAAAATCCTGTCTTAATGCTCATTAAGATCATGAAAGGAACCCCTGTACCAAGTTTCAAGTTTCTAGGTACGACTTTGCGTTGATATGTCAGTCAGTTAATTAGTTTTGCCTATTGACAATATTGTCTACAAATCAACTTGGGGCAAAAATACATTTTTTTGTATGTATGTATGTTGGTAACGCGATAACTTTCGAACCGTTGGTCTGATTTTGATGAAACTTAAAAGGCATATAGGATCTGTGAATAGATTTTTTTTAAGTTCGTGGGGCAACAAAATCGATTAAGTATGTAGTTTTAGAAAAAATTACAATTTAAAATTAAAATATCCAATTACTTCGGAACCGTGTGTCTAATCTTGATAAAAATTAAAAATATAAGTAGAAATTATCAATAACATTGTAGAATGTGTTGAGAAAATAAGTTGAGTTAGTTGTTTTTAAATTATTCTCTTTTTAGAACCCTCTTCTATTTGGAACCCTAAAAACAGGCTTAGATTTAAGCATTTAGTTTTGGGTTATCAAACATTTATTGTTTTCATGAGGTCTAAGTTCGCGGCGAACAACTAGTATATATATAGATATGAGACGAAAATCTTAGTCCTGGCGGGAGCGCTAACATTTTCGCCTTATATATAATTGGCTCCATTTTAAAAACGAAACAGGAGAATTACACAAAGGAATATTATGAGGAAAAGATTGGTATTTCCCCGGTTAAACTAAACCTTCCCATATTACTTCTCTGTCCGTCTGACTGATCCTGACTGACTGAAAATGTTGGCACAGAACCAATCTGGGGAGAGCTATGTCCACCTTTTAGCCTGATGTATGGACCGATGGATGGACTTAATTCAGATTGCACATTTATGTTTAATTTATGCCGCTTTAATAAAACAGGTTTACGTGTAAGGACTCTTTAAACATTTAACTGACTCAAAACTGGTAGATCTACGTGTTAAAGATCTTGTAGCCCTTCTCCCTCCCTAGTAATACCTTCTCAACAGTATCATAATATTAGATTAATGTAATCAAATAGCGCATCAGGTATAGTTTTCGAATCAAGTTATCGAGGCTGAACTGCCTGATGATGCGTGGTTATTGACGTCGATAAACAATCGCAATCAACGAATTGAACAATACGAAGACCGCCTCGCGAAGATAATCGGAAATTCAATTTTCAAACAATTATGTCAGTACCAAGTATATATTTGGTGATTAAACATCAAGCAGTCAAGACTGAACGTAATAATGGTAAAATACAAATAATAACAACAACAATGAACTCAATAACAAACTTCGCCTTAAATCGATCCGCCGAAAGGCATACGAATGCGGATTGTTTCAATATTGACGCAACTGTACCTGGGTAAGTATGAATTATTTATACGTGAGGGAGTTTGTTCATTTATCAGTACCGTACCGTCTTGAATCGTTTCATAATATAGTAATTATTGCGCCAGGTCTTCCTTTTCGAGTCTTCCTTTTCTTTTCCTTCCTTTCTCGTTTGTTTATATTTTTTTTTCAGCTGTAACATAATTTTATAATGTTATAGTTTATGATTTTTTAATCGAGAGTCATCTGCTTGTATTCCTTGAAAATAATAGCTTACGAGATAAGGATTTTCCAAAAAGAATTTAGAGACGTAAGATTTTGGCAGAAAAATGCGGTAAATATTTAAGTAATTTTTGTATTTTAGCATAGTAGTTTATCTATAATCAATCTGGGATGCAATTCAAGCCCTACTTGAGATCAACGACAATCACGGTATTACCTCTAATATCTGAGATGATCACCTGATGTAGTGTGACTGACAACTATACGTTTTTGATCAAAAAGCAAACCGCAGTCTGTTTCCCACGTAATTAATAATTGGAATAAATCTACTATTGTAAAGTCTACCATATATGTATTATGTGGCCAGTGCCATGGCATAAGTCAATCTCACTCCAAGAAGAGAGTGACTAAAACAGGACAAAAATGGGTAGGAATGCTGATGCATTACGAGCAAACCGATCCGTTTCTCAACGGATACGTGTAGGTCATTGGAAACGTCCTTTACAAACACGCTACGTTTCAAAATAGTTAGATCGTGACTCGATTTTTAGGCATGAGGCTTTTTTCATATCTAGATTTTATACGTAAGAATACTGATTATATATTTAGGTCTTTTATCATACGTTTTTATAGAATGGAAGAATAGAAATGGAAAAATGAATGTTTGATGAAATCTACTTTCATTTTTGAGCGTGTTTGCTTTGTTTCGTTGTCAATAATGCATTAAATATGTAGTGGTCTAAACGTAAGAAAAAGTATTTTGACATTCGATTTAGTAAGATTTTGTATTTTTATTATATCAAGTTATCGATACGACGACCCGCGTAGCGTAGTAGTATTTTATATTGAGTGTTAGTAGTTCGTTACCTGGTCGTGAAAAAAGGCATGGATCATCTTAGTGTACAGAGGGCTGCAAAAGTATTAATTCAGAGGGCAGTATATTCTTATTATTACACTAGCTTAAGCTCGCGACTTCGTCCGCGTAGAAGTCGAAAACCCCATGGGGGTAGAATTTCGAAAAATCCTTTCTTAGTGCTCACTTAGATCATGAAAGGAACCCCTGTACCAAATTTCAAGTTTCTAGGTACAGTAGTTTCGGCTGTGCGTTGATATGTCAGTCAGTTAATCAGTTTTGCCTTTTATATATATAGATTAATTGGAAATGGGGTATAATAAAGTAAACTAATATATTTTTGATAAAAACGACTTTTTGATGTAAGAGCACAATATTCGGAGAACGTGAACTGCCTGAACAAGAGTCATATTTCGCCAAAATCCACTTAGGAGAAGCTGTCTCAAAGTGAATATTTATTTCTCGAAAAACATCTCCAAAGTTTGATACGTCCAAGACCCGAAAAGAAAAGTCAGAACGACACTTGAATCTCTTAAATTATGAAGTCCCATTATTTTCTGTCTAAAAGCTTTGAAAGCAAACACGACACCTTTTAAAAACGTCGCAAATTCTCTTTTCAAGTTCGAGTTAAAACAAAAATTAACATAAATATTTTACAGAGGCACACTGCTGCTTCATTCATTTAACGTTTTAAAGGGAAAAATAAATGCGGATCCCCATTCAGACCGCAATCCCGCGCTAATTGACATCTAGGTTCGCATTATGATATAATTAACATTTGGCTTAATAATGTCAGCTTGGAATACTTTGCGTTCGTCATTCATACATTGATTCCATGTTTTGCCGTGCAAAGCCTTTAATGTTAAACACTTTTCGTACTGCCGGAGATGTTGGTCTAAACGATTGCCGAAATTATCATTTATGAAGAATTAATACAAAAATATCACTGACTCTAATTAGAAGACGAACACACAAGGCAGTACCAAATAAAATATAGCAAATATAGTTGGGCGAGGGGTGATAGTTGGATGACGAAATGGTTGAAATTCTGTTTTCTTTTACACTACAAGTTCAAGATTTAAATCCTAAGTTTAACTTTAATTTTTCGACATATTAGAATTTATCAAGCCTATATCTTCCCTTCTTTTGATATTTCTGCATAAAAATAGGATGTTATAGTGTCTATGTTGCCAAACAATAAATAAAAAAATAAGTATTGAATCCTACTGAATTTCATACAAAGCCTATCTATGTATTTTTGGCTGCCAAGAACCTAGTCTAAATACATTTAATCGTAATTAATCAGACATGTCTTAATACAAACGTCTACATATAAGATAGCTTGACTATGAAAGGTAATCCCTAATCTGATTAAACATCTGAAATTTACGTTAAATGCACGTGTGAAGTAAAATGAAGACGAATATGAAATAATTTCTCAAAGCATATATTATGTACCCGTGTTAATATACTTAGGTGTATTAAAGGAATGTACTTTAAGGAATTTTACGATACAAAGAGCTTATAAATTCTAAGGGGGCTTATAAATTAATTTACGTTCCATATTAGCCTCCATTTTATTTAACTATGAATGAAATTATGTTTTCAAAAGCAAATTTTATCTTAGTGAAACAGACAGTGATCAAAATACATAAAATTGGTAAACAAAATTCTACTATACGCACTGATTTTAAATAAAGGTAGGTAGTAAAAGGATCTTAGTTTTATTAAAAGAATTCTGCCTCTGCAGGTTGTTTGGAGTATAAACTCTTCAAGGAATAACACTCCTTTCTTGTAATGAGAATCTTATAGTAGTGGTTTGTCGCACACTGACGAAATAAATGATTTTTTCCCAAACAGAAAAGTTCACGCAGTGATCCGAATCAAATCATAAAAAATACTAATAATAAAAAAATACCATCGTACGAGTAAAATAAATGTTTAGCGTCACCCATTGTTTTGTGGCACATGGAAGCAACCCATGAAACATTGCTCAGACAAGAAAGTTCAAACACCAGTCAGAATTTCCAGGTGGTAGAACTCATGTAGTTTGACCGAGGAGGTACCACCGCCACCCTCATAATCCTTCATGAAGCAATTATTGTGTTTCTGTATGGAGAGGCGTGGTTGACGGCTATACTTGTACACGAGGTGAACATCTTAGTCCTCAAGGGTAGAATCCTGAGATAGTCGTAAGATTACATCATTCTTGGGTTTGATTACTAAAGTCCATGGGCGGCAGTGACCACTTATCATCAGGCGAACTGTATGCTCGTTTGCTACCTTTATACGATAAAAATCAATCAGAATCCAATCATAATAAACTCTGACCATCGTACAAATAAAATAAATGTTAGGTGTCACCCATCACCAAATTATCGCAGATACTTGCCGATACTAATGAGAGGTTCTCGTGTTCTACAGCACTCAACTCCGGGCGTGTTCGTTCATAAATCTATAACTTTAGTATGTAAGCAATGGTAGCCTACTGGTAAATAATCCGCTCTTTCATGACGAAGGTTCGAGTTCGAATCCAGGTCAGCAACGTCACTTTTCCAAAATAACGTGCGTATTTCATTTTATTTATCTCTTGATCGAAGGAAGAAAATATAATGAGGCTTACGAAATTGTAAAAATAAATTTAGAAGGGAGTATAGTATGGCTTGATGTATAGTATGGTTTAAATCCCATTGTGAGAACAGACGCGTATCATGCATACGTACAATAATTGATTGTGAAGATACACATACGTTTATATTTGCAATAGCCAACTAGTATACAGTTCACCTGTTGGTAAGTAGCAACTGCTTTCCAAGAAATCTGTAGCAAATCTTAGAGAGGATTATTATTAATCCTATTCGACGTTTCCCAAGAACTGAGATGCTCGGCACTTGTACAATTGTGATTATGAATCGCACTTCTACGAACGAAACAAATGTTTCTAGGTCATCACTGCGGACTAACTCTATACAACCATTGAACTATGTATTCATGAGCTTTTACATAGTATATTTTATTAATGTAGGTCTTTATTAGTAACTGCTAGTTTATACTGGCAGTCGCTTGAAATACCTTTCCGAAGTTGGTCTCAGATGAAGTGACTTTCAGTTATAAACAGATAGACTATATGCTCGTTTGCTTCTTCGATTAATACACGGTAACTTGTTTTGTTTTTACTTAAATATAAAGATCTCTTGACCGATTTTTATACCCTTTTTTATACCCTTAGGTAACAAGGGACTGAATGGTGACTAATCGCGATTTTATACTTTACATGGCAAAACAACGTTTGCCAGTTCAGCTAGTTTTTTTTTTATTTTTACGTCGGAAAATGCGCAACGCATGCCCTCCGCCTAAAATGGCCGACGGAGGGGTATGTGGGGTTCCAACCCACTAAAAACCCGACGGTGTTCCACCTCCCCACTGTGACGGCGGAGCCGCGGGAACGCAACGCGCGCATCCGCGACTCCGCCAGTGGCGTTAGGTCCTGGAGGTACCGGACCCTTCCCTGGGAGCTGAACCCCCTTCGGAACTCTCCCATTTCGACGTTCCGCACGTCCACAAGCTAGTTCATACTTTATATGGCAGAATAACGTTTGCCGGTTAAGCTAGTTATACTATCGTTAATAAATAAAAGTCAATAAAATATAACACAATTATATTTACTTTGGTATTAAATTAAAATTCCATTTTAATGACTTCACAGCTATTTGATTTGTTAATGAATTTATTTTACTCAAATTAATTGTTTACTTATAAGAATACTTCGAACAATGCCGAGAAATATTCATAATTCAAGATCACTGAAGCCAAACAAGCATAATTAAAGATACAAAATTAATTTTAGCGTTATATTACAGTGATCTTATTTTGAGCATAATTTATTAGTTTATATTGAGTATATTGCAGATTTAAGTCATTCGCTGAATTCTCATAGCTACTATTCATTCATAAGTAAAAAGTTAACTAGTAAACAATTAATAAAACTATTCTAACTAAGTACATTGGTATTCCTATATGCACACATATACGTTTATATTTGAAATAAAGAGAGACAGACGGACAGAGCCAAAGTCAGTTGAAAGAAACTTTTTTCAGTTAACTCTTCTAACTATAAACTGCTTTATGGAATTTGGATCTAAAAATGTACAGGTTCTATTAATGTTACTTTGAAAAAAAAAACTAAAAGAATATAATAAAACTGTAGAAAATTATATGGAAAATATCATTCAATCAACTCTTAGTGAATAGGTGTGATAATCAAGTCATGTCGGATGACCTTTTAGGAAAATTAATGGGAATGCGAGGCGCTCGCGATGACATTTTGGTTATCCCTCGGGAACTTCACTGATTTATGGATTGTAGTTTTTACACGCTGTTGCGTCCGCGAAAAAATTGTTTATGCAATTCCGTGATGTCCCAAAAACAAGATTTTTGGAGTTCATCTTCTTAAGTAGCTCTTTCGTAGCTAGATCTTTAAATATAACATAGATCTTTAAATATAATGAACTATCACAGTTTAAAAAGAAATATGAAAAATATTGATGGAAAATGATAAATGAAGAGAAACGGATTTTTATAACGAAATCGTTAAAAGAACGAATTAAACTTTAAACCTAAGTATAATCGTCAAAAAAGTCTGCAATCATTTTACATGCCTTTTTTACTCAAAAACATTAATCAAACATCGTTATTTCTAAAAGTATCACATCGAATAAAACTTTGAACGCTAAAAGAATTTCAAGGAAAGTCATTGCAGATAAAACTCTGCAGAAGT
The DNA here is from genome assembly GCA_018250455.1 of Polygonus leo. NCBI lineage: Eukaryota > Metazoa > Arthropoda > Insecta > Lepidoptera > Hesperiidae > Polygonus > Polygonus leo. The sequence goes on from DWNR01001333.1 coordinate 7,669, forward strand.
TGTTCAAACTTTTTTAGCAAATTTGTATAAGGAAAAATTATGATATCCTACACTTCAACTTTATCAACATTGCATAACGGAATGTTCTCGTCTATTTTATTTATAGACAAGCTTTGCCCGCGGCTTCGCCCGCTACCCCTCCTTTTAGGGGTTGAAATTTTATGGCCTAAAATCTGGCCGAGGGTCTTCTCGACAGGTTAGTCAAGTTTGCATCAAAATCCGTTTGACCGTTGTTATGTGATGCGTGGTCAAATAAACAGACAAACAGATAAACAGACAAACAGACAAAAAATCTAAAAACTGTTGAAACGTGTTTTGTTATCGATTCTAAGTATCCCCAGCCAACTATTTTTCGAATATCTTCCATGTACAGACTTTTGACCCTCTTTAGCTTTATTATATGTATAGATAATACTAAAAGAAAATGTATCTCATAATAATACATCTGGAATAATACACCTGGTTTAGTGCTAAGCGTCCATGGATATATTTTATTTATCGTATAAAGGTAGCAAATGAGCATGCAGTCCACCTGATGTTAAGTAGGCAGTGCTACTTGGGCGGCAGTCCAAGCTCAACTAAATCATACCTAAGTTTAATCGCAGTTGCGTTGCTACCCCTGAGGACTTAGATGTTTGCCTAGTGTATAAGTGTAGCCAGAAACCACGTATCTCCAGACCGAAACCGAAATTATTAGGGTGGCGGTGGTACTTCCCCGGTCAACCTACTTGAGTTCTGATTAGTGGTAGATACCACCAGACTCTAAAATCGACTACGGAACCTGTTTTAATTTTGGTGAAAAATATATCTGTTTTGCTTCAAGAATCTGTGGTTACAAAAAAAATTACAATGGCGGATTAACCATATAACAAGAGTAGCAAATGCTACGGGTCCCGTACATTAGAAGGCCTCGCGCAGCAAACATTAGAAGGTATAAAATAAAAATTTAGGCCGTGGCATGAACAGTTGCGGATAAATCATGCAGGGAGAGTAGCAGATACTGCGGGCCCCGCGCATATGTGCCATGCTAATGTTAGCAAAACTAAAATAAGCATTTCCCTTGATTTGACAGCAAATGATACTTGCATTCCTGACAATTATACGTTTAATATACTAATAGTGGGCCCCGCGCATCAAAATTTGCTACGATCCCCGAGTTAGCTTAATCCGACCCTGAAATTTCATAACAGTATTATTTTATTGTTACAGGCAAACCCGGATGAGAATCGACTGCCCATTGTGTCCCACTCGTCTCCATGTGAGTAATATACCTTTTTCTTTCCTTATCTATCTTTTTTCGGCCATACATCACTCAGACTTGACACATTCGGTGCCCTGCTTACTTAGAAAGTGATGTTAGATATTTTTCGTTTTCGCTACTTATCTGTATAACGATGTTTGTCTTCTGAATCGTATAGTTTTATTATATTTTATAAGATGCAAGTGGCAAACGAGCACATTTTATGATTGTTGTCCTTGATTCCTCCTTGATTAGTCTCAGATAGGATTTAAACTTGTTAAATTACGTGATGTTGACCACAGACGCATTGCCTTTCGCCGCTTGATATCTCCTTAAAAGAGTCGGTCATACGTACAAATGTTTGACCGGCAATCACTTACAACAACTGCTGCGCGGCTAAAAAATGGGTGTCGTTTTATCTACACCCATCAATTATTTTAAATTTTATTCTAGTATAATTGTACCAGATATATATTTGTATAAGTGAGCCTATCAAGTGTTTGTTACTGTAATGTATAACAATAAGTTTAATATTAACATGCATATTTTCCTCTTTATAAATGATAAACCGCACTGTTAAACAAAACCTCAAAGTTCAATCCTCAGAAGGTTTAACTTTGTGCGCTCTCCGCCCCACAATCTCACAAAAGGCTTAACAAATTACAATTAACAATGAAAGATATTGAAACAGTAATCAGTTTGAAGCATTAAATTTAATAACGGTAAGATATTGTAGAATTACAATTATGATAGAAACACTTAAGGGATATCAAGGGCGCTACAGACAAATGCTTTTAACTTAAAGTAATTCCAAAGATTTGAACTAAATTCACAATACCTATTTCAGATTACATCAGCCAAAACGGAGATAAAGGAGATGCCGTAAGTACAATAATTGTTTTAGAGCATTATCTCTTATAGCTAGTACTTATCTGCTTCCATCAGTTTGAACGAAATTTATCGAATAAAATTATATTCATGGATGAATTTAGAACTCAAATACGCAGACTAAATGATTAACTAGAATCTAGATGAAATCAAAGTAATCACATCTTTATTGGACATGAAATATCTTATTGTTACATTAAATCGGAGCAACATATAAAATACTGCCCATGTACTGATTTCACACATTTAACACGATTCATTAGATTTAGATTTGTTGATAGTGATACCATGTTGGCTTCTAACGAAACCATAATATTTTCGGCAAATTCAGTGTTATAAAAAATCACTTTGGTCGTTTTAACCCTCTAAAGTATTAATCTCATTCTAAAGTAATTTATAGACTAACTATATAATTAGTATTTTAAATCCAAGTGGACTGATAAAGCACAAATTATCAAACCATCTTTTATCTTAATCAAACCTTATTTTATGAAATAGAGATACATATTTAGCTATAATCCACTAATCCAGTTTCTTACATTAAAATATTTAACAAAAAATGCATATTACCGTACAATTGTTGGTATTATAATCATTTCAAAAAACTTATCGCGTCACATTTTCCATCGCTAAATTTCACATGCAGTCCGAAAATCGCTAGCCAGTTGTTTCAAATAAAATCGTAGAATCCACTCCGGTTCGATCCTTTAGTTACAATGGTTAAATACCGGAGTCTCTATTTAAATCCGTTGTATTGTCCAAACTGGGGTCAGCGGGAGACATGAACGTAGAATTGGGTCCGGAGCTGTACAAACCGTGACGGCAATGTAGGTTTGGACTCGGGTTTTATGCAAACTTATTCAGAGATTACCAGAACCTCGATTCCATTGTAGGCGTGCCCGTACTTGAGCGTTGAACCTGCCTAAGCCATGTAACAATAGCCCCACAGTTTATAGTGTAGCCTGACACAAATACATTTCTGAGTATCTTGTGTATAGTTATACGCATAGCTTAAGATAGTTTTTAAGTGAAAACTTCTATAGCAACGATGTGCAGAGTTAAATGCTTGAAAGCGCGTCAGAGCCATATTTACGCTTAAGGTATTGCAAAATAGTCTATAACTTCTTTACGAGTAAAGTCGTGTAAGCTATGTACCAATTATTACGTCGTTTTGTTCCTGTGCACCGCTCACAAGAACCAAGTGAACGCGCTTAGCGCCGTGCTGCGTCCCAAACTTCACCCTTCGCGCCCTCTCTTTCATGTATAAATGCTGTATACGACATCGTAGTATACAGTTCACCAAAAAAGTACTTACTGATAGAAAAATCGCTATACGGCGTCAAGCATTACGTATTCAACAACATTATTAACTTGTGTTGACCACTTTACCATAATTTGAGAGATAGGGACTGTGGTTGTTTTTAATTTTCACTTCTATCGGCAGTTCCTATGACTGCCAATTATTTTTTCTTTATAAGTATGATTATATAACATTCTTTATGGAATCGCACCTAAGTATAACCATAGGCATTGCTTACTTCGAAGATTAATTCGAAAATTAACATGAGCGGCTCCAAAACTAAAACACATTAAGTGCTTCACGGAGGAGTATGAGGGTGGCGGTAGAACCCATCGGTCAAACTTCACGGGTTATATCTAACAATTGTTTGACAACCGGTTATAGGTTTTCTTCAGGCTGAAAATTATTTAGGCTCTGACGTGATGGCTAAGTGCAAATTTATATATTTCACACAACATTGAGATTAGTTTTTTTTATCTCCCCGTGCAAATTTATACACGATTTCTTTCTTGATCGAGAATTAATATTAAATGCGTAACTTTCGACGTGAATAATATATGTATCTAATCAAAAATACGTCCAAATTATTTAGTAGCGTGACGTAACTACTAGATTTTTATCAACAAATAAGTAAATAACTTTCCATTTATGATTCTTCTTTAGTCGTTAGAAATAGTTCTGAATTATTAATTTATTAATTGCTTTAACACGCACTGACTGTTTTCCAATCTACTAAAATGTTAGTAATATTCAATTTCACTAAAACGGTCCTTCAACTATTGCGTGATAGTGACAATTTAGTGTATCGTGGACTTGTCTACTGATTTATCACAGATAACAATCTTAATAGCTTTTGTTATTCCCGACTTGTGAAATGAATTGTTAACACAAATTCAATGTCACCTGTTTTCGTGTATAATTATTATACAATATTAAGTCAAGCGTTTTGTGAATAAATTGAAAAGTTAGTTAAACAAATGCCGGCTAAGTGCGAGTTGAATGCGGGAAATATTTCTCCATAGGATATATTTTTTTACCAAACTTAATTATCTACTAACGACTAACACTTAAAGCCGTATTAATAATATATAGTTCACTCGAGATTGTGGACGGTCTTGAGTGCGGCTTTTAGTTAATTATCTAGTATTGAAACCGCACTCAAGATCGATCTCAATCTTGAGTTCACTTTATTAATACGGCCCTTAGTGTATGTTACTTACTGGATGTTAATATCCGACAAACAGACAAACTAATGACGCTTCTACGCTACACTTACAAGAAAACTTAGACTTAAATAAAATTAAATAATATTACAGACTTTTTATGTTTGTCATGTTTGTTTTCACAACACAACTTTACTCTGATGGGTCTGCTGGTTATTTATTCATACAATAATCGCATTTTTTTTATTCCCATACCAGGCAACACTATCCGGGCAATGCAAATGCAGTCCAAACGACATCTCGCAACTTTTGGGAGCGATACCAGACCTTAAAGGACCACCAGGCCCGCAGGGTCCCACTGGAGCTGATGGAACTACTGGAGCTCCAGGGAAAACGGTAATATTATTTTTATTAATGTAGAAATGGCGAACACGCATACAGTCCACCTGAAGTTAAGTGGTACTGTCGCCGACCCATATCTGCTACCAACCTTATATTAGTATGAGGAAATCAGAAGCTTTATTTGAGATCGACCGATGCATTGCCACCCCTGAGACCGGACATGGTTTCCTGTATTTTTTTTTTATTTTATAAAGGTAGCAAAGGAGCATGCAATTCACCTGATGGTAAGTGGTCACTGCCGCCCACATCAGTAATCAATTAAATCATATCTAAGTTTGATCACAAATGCGTCCCTAAGATGTTTGCCTTGTATATAAGTGTAGCCGGCAACCACGCCTCTCCAAACCGAAACACAATAATTGCTTCACGGAGCATTATGAGGGTGATCCTCCCCGGTCAAACTAAACGAGTTCTACCACCTTATTATTAACTTGACGTGCATGCGTAATAATGAATATTTTACTAATAATTATTATTTCATTATATTAGGGTCAAATGGGCGAACCAGGACCACCAGGACCGATGGGCTCTAAAGGAGACAGAGGGGAGAGAGGGGAACTAGGTGCCCAAGGAGCTGAAGGCCAGCCTGGACCCAAAGGCGAGCCTGGAGCAGATGGTACTCCAGGACAGCCCGGGCCTCAAGGACCGCCGGGTCCTCCAGGAGCTGTCGCATCACCTCTCGTAAGATATGGATCTTATACAAAGAATTGCATGACTAAGTACATATTCTAAAAACCATCAAACCGTTTATGCAATAAAGTGAATGAAACAGCTATATATAGGGTGTTCCAAATTTCACCGATAATTGGAATAACAGAAATAGGCCAGCAGATGTCTATCCTGAAAGAAATATAAAAAAATGGCTTAGTTTACTTTAAGAAGAACACATACAGTATATGTAAATACTAGTGCGAACTTTTGTGCGGAGTATTTGTAATCAACTCCAAACAACATTAAGGTCCTACCTTAGACCTCAGACACGTTGCTAAACCTGACTAAGCAGAACATACCATGTAAGGTATCTTGCTTACCAAACATTTCAGTACGGAATAGCAGAGGTCAGCATGATATTGTAACGATATATGTAGATCTATAATAAGCGCAGGTCTGAATGTGATTATGACTGATTGATACTGACTAGATTAAGAGCGATAAGCGTATAATTGCTGGTATATATGGCGTGATTGCGAAAATACTATTATCACAATAAAAATGAGAAATAATGTAAAGAAATTAAAGGTCAATAAATAAGTGTTGTGTTCAATCAAACGATCGATCGGTCAGTCAATCAATTTTAATTCAAATCTGCATCGCGCAAATGACATTGTGATCTAAGTAAAATATATATAATGTTTCTTGGTGATTCTTTTAGTAAGTTCAGTTTACGATACGGTTTTATTTGGCTTTATACATATACATACATAGAAACAGCTCGAAATACCATTATAACTCGTATTTACGGCATTTTTATCGTAGCATAAAGTAGCATACGACCATGCAAGCTACCTGATGGTAAGTGGTCACTGCCGCTCATAAACAATTGTAATTAACTAAAAGGACGATAGAATCGTTGACACATGTAATTCTGAAGACGCCTCTCCAAAACACAATAATTGCTTCAGAGGATTACGAGGGTGGTTGTACCTCCCTAGTTTAAATACACTAGTTCTATTAACTGAAATTACTTACTACTGCATATTTATAAACGAGAAACTGTTCATTGAAACGTTCACTAAAATATATTCTGCTGTTATTCATGGCTATTATAAGCGAAAACGTATGCGCTCACTAAAATATATTTTTCAGTAAAACACATGATGTATATGCAGATTTGGGTCACTAGAGCGAAATTGGTAAATAAATGGTATGACTTTTTTAAAAAACCTATTGCGTTTATAGAATTTGAATTTAAAATAATATGCCTCTCTTGTATTTAATGACGCCGGAAAATTAGATTGAATTGAATGAAAATAATGTTAGTTACGTTTATGTTAAAACTATGTATTGATTATACAGGCTGTTGTATTTGTAAAATTTGATCTGTTGTTTTGTTTTGAAAAGAAGACATATTGAAATAAGTTAAATAGTAACCAGTTAATACAGGTATCGTTAAAATTATCATTTCGTTAATAACAACGCAAAAAACATAATATAGTAAAAGTAAAGCAAATAATTTGGTTTTGTCTGTACTATAAAATATTATTAAATCTGACATAGCGTTTCGTTAGTTTAAATTAATGGTTAGATCGATTCACAATAAATTCTAAAGTACACCGCAATGTTAGGAGGTTCGGATTTAGAGGACATATCTGTCATTAGTGTCTTCGTAAAATTAGGTTGAAAAACAAAAGTAATAAAGAAAAGCCTGACCTGGTTCTAAGACATTAAAGTGTTAAAGTTAAACATAATTAATTATCTCAGGTATAGTAGGTAAGTGCTGGGAATTATTCAGCATTCGTGACCAGTATTTTTAACATAAATCGTTTTTAACATAGAATATTTTACGCTTTTACACTTTGACCAGGGACAGCAAGCACTACGTAAATGTTTTTTTTTTAATTGTGTAAAGGTAGCAAACGAGCATGCAGTCCACCTGATCGTAAGTGGCCACTGGCACCCATGGACATCAGTAATCATCCTCAAGCACGATTGAATCATACCTAAGTTTGATCACAGATGATTTGCTACCCCTGAGGACTAAGATGTTCGCCTCGCGTTTAAGTATAGCCGGCAACCACACCTCTCCATACCGAAACAC
>DWNR01001334.1:0-15416 GCA_018250455.1 Polygonus leo
ATTGGAAGGGGTAACCATAATTCATTTTACAGAGTTTTTATTTTTATGTATAGAAATACAATTAAATTTATTTGAAAGTGTTATAAACATAAGATGCGTCTATTTCTTACATTACATAGGCGTATAATGACGTTAAAAATGTAACAAAATTTTGTATATATTATTATTTTAAAATCATAAGTACAAAAAAAATATGACAAATATTACAAAGAAAAATATATCTTAACATTGCACGTTTCCTTAATCACATCAAATACTTTTCTGTAAATATGAAATATATTACAATTCCATTAACATTGATTTGCCGATATAAATATAAGACGATACAGGTGAATAATATACGACACAGAGGCTACACGGCTACACGCGTCGCTTAACATTTCATCAGTCACATAACGCGTATGGTTTCTCTTACTTCACTATCCCATTAATGCCCGCAACTAAACTCACGCCGGTGTATATTAAGGCAAATTTTCTTCGCACACTAACGATTACTAATGGAAACGATTAATAAGGGAAACGGTACAAGCTTAGCTATTATTATGTCTACCTCGTTTGACTAGGGTTTACAGCTGACGCTGGTTGCAGGAAGTCCGCGAAGGCCGCCGTACGTCACACCGACCGTGTCAAGCGCTAGCAGTAACTATAAATCCGATTACAATACACTATACAACTACGACGTTCCTCCAACCGGCGTCCTCTATAAGTAATATTAACTAATAAAATTATTGTAACACAAAATAAATTATTGATTTCATAGTATATAAAGGTAATATGAAACACTTTAAATTATAGCACGTTACCTATAAGTACATATACATACTATAGGTATGGAAAACAAATATTTCATGCATTCGTAATAAATTATATTGGTAAATGGACATACTTAATTTACTTTTGCACCATTAGATAACTGTATAAATAATGATTAATACTGTATCGCCACGACCAATTTAAATTAATTTTGAATAAATTTCATAATTATCAATTCAAATGAATGAATATCAATCAGTCTAATTATAATTTTCGTTGTCACGCCCACACAAAATCTGTCCGTAACATAGTCGCTTGACATGGAATAGCATCGAGTAGTAAAAAAATCAGTAAAGAACTCACGGAGTTATTTTAGCTGCTGCTACGCACGGTTAACAACTGTCAAATGGGCAACTCGACAGTCAAATTGACAGCTACTTTTACTTACATTTTTTTTACATTATACGCAAGTTTTCTTTACGAAACCGTACGCGAGCGAGACTCAAAATGTCTCCGTGAGTTCCAACCGGAAATATAGACTAGCCGTATTACTACAACTTCGAAAAACACAGTTTATCTCATTCCAGTATTGCTTCCAAAGTTGCTGATCATTACAGGGTTTATTATGCTATATTATAAATTTAATCTGGTTATACGGGCGACACAGTTATTTCATATACAAAGTAAACCACATAAAACTAAAACACAACACTAATCTTCAACGAGTGCTAAATATTATCACATTTCGCATTAGAATATTAGTCTTCATATTAACATATTGTACACACTCGCGAAAGATTATAACTAACGTCTAAATAATATTAAAGTTATAATATATAAATTGTGATGCAGATGTCAACCACAGCCCATACGGCAGGCGGTCGGTAACGTTTAAATCGACCGCATGAGAAACTCCGTTTACTATTATTATAAAATCTCCAATATTAAACTAAGATTATCTATAATCTAAAACTACGAAACTGAATTATTTGGTGGTTATATCTTGTACATTATTCCTAAATGAGATTAAGCTTATAACTAGGGCCGGTAAAAGGTTAACTGGGTACCTACAACACTTTGTACACCGACCCACTATTAATTACATAACTGGATTCCAGAACGCTTGACATGTCATGAGTAACATAAGCTTTTGATTATTTCAAAGGTATTCTAGTTGCAATCTAGTCGTTAATTAAGTCTTAGTCCCATATAAAGACTATGCCCGAAGTAAGAAAAAGAATACAAAAAATGTCCAATAGAAAATGAAGCGCTGGTATTCAGCTAAAGTAAGCACACAGAATAGCGATTACATGAATATCAATAAAGTGTCCAAAGTCCATGAAGAGCCGTGCACTCTCTATACCACGAGAATCAGAAACGTTTGATGTATGACGTGCGTCGTTTGATATGTGAACGTAAGTAGGATGAACACACACACATAATTTGGTGAGATGTAACTACGGCACGTGTTATAGACATCACGCGAGTTAATATAGTTCGATACCCACGCATGTCTACAACACGAACCAGTGAGGTGAATAGGTTACTAATGGTTTTTGAGGGACCAACACTGGGGCTAACATAAATCAATTCTCAATTTGATAAAATCTACCAAAATCTAAAATTGAAGAATATTTAGTCTACGGTGAGATGGTATCCATAAAAATCCTGTCCATCGACTGGGGGTGTAGTGCTGTCGTTGCTTCCAGATTACGAAGAGGAATCAAATATCTAGATAACGTATGTTGCTATTGCTATTAAACTATTGCATTTAGTAGTCACACCCCCAGTGTTGGCATCCTATTCACACCGACTTACACGTTGAGGAGCGTCGCCGGTTTCGTCGACGTACACACGTACACGTAATCTGACTCGGAGTCGAGGCGTGCGCGGCTGGCCCTGCGTTAGGCGGTCGCCACCTGCCACACTATGAGGTGGCTCTTGGACGCGCGCTCCGCCAACGAGCTGTGCCCGCTCGACGGACCGTCCTCGGCCACCACCACGCTGTCCTCCATCTCTGAATCGGCTGTCGAAACGCAACACTGTGAGCACACGCCTACTATCCCTCTATACATATACATGTACGCAAGTGCCAAGTGATCGGCTGTGTCATCCATAATGCCTTTAATTGGATGAAAAAAAACGGTGACACAAACATTGAGATTGAAAACACAGATCAGAGAAATAAGGGAGGCATATTAAAGCATTGCCGAGGTAGAAGCTTCGAAATGTACCAAATTAACATATTAATAGAATTTCTATAATGTTTTAGAATAAAATGTGTCACCAATGACACTAAGATTAAGCGTATGCATCACTTTCTTGTGCATATATTCTTTATTACTCTAGCGCATATTACTGTAAACCCGACTACATCGGAATTCGTACTAATTTACAGTGACAACTTAGCTCCCCTCTTTCTGCGATCTGTGGTTAAAAAACTAGTGGCCATCGTCATAAGTGGCTGTCAAGCACTTGAGCGTTTTGGGGCGAGGTTTGTAGCGTTTTAAAGCCCATGTGTGACGAAGCAAACACATAAATATCGAGAAATGAAAATCATTATGAAACTAAAATTCAGTCATGTAATTTCATGATGATACAAACGTCACAATTTTGTAACAAGGCCGGTGAGGCATTATAAATGATGGCCGGTAAATCACTTGACACACACGACATAATAAGCAATAAATCATCCGGCACCCAGTAATAGATTTTCTAGCCATGTATAGAATGAAAACATAGCGACAAGTGTTCATTTTACATTAACAAAATTTTCACGACATCGTTACAAATGAAATAATGTTCTTATATGTTTATATGTATTTAAATATCGCGCAAAATAATAATATGTAATCATGTATTATTTATGATATTATTATTATAACAAAAAGTAAAAATGAAACTAAGATAATGCACAAGTTAGCTTCTGTTCTGAGCATCACAAATGAGACATCAAGTGAGATTGCTCGCTAACAAGTAAGGAATAGCTATCAAAGTTGAACTATCTAATTCCATCCAACTTGTAGCTAACTTAATCAATCAAATGTTAACTCGCTTGCAGGTATCGATAACTTTATAATGGTATTAGATAGGGACTGGGAATTGATGTTCATTTTGATTGGAGTAGTCTCAGGGATCCGTGAACTCGAAATATGATACACACTTTGACATCTCTAAAATCATATAAATAAAGTTAGCAATATACACGTTAGGTTAAAAAATCTACGATTAGAAAAGTCACAAAACAATTATAAGTAGGTAATTATTTCGTTACTAATATTTTCATTCAAAAATAATTACAATTTAAACTGATTTGTATTAATGACTACTGTTTTAATCGTAATATATTAGTTATTATTAATATTAAAGTAATGGTTGCGTTCAACACTCAAGCGTAGTATGACTGTTGAATAAGGCTTATTTACAGTGAGCGTGCTGAGTGCGTTGCGAGCAGAATCACTTTAGATTTAGCGTTCAGCGCCAACGGCTGCACTGACGCTCATCGACGCTTACACAATTTACATACAATTTGCCGCTTCATGCGTCGCCGTGCCGGAGCACCACAACGATGTATGAGTATGTAAATAGGCCTTTAAGCTGTAACTTGCCCGTGTGACTACTACATGCGTTTAGTGAATACCCTGCGTGTTAGCTTCGACGTAATGTGTGTTACGATCCCCAAGCGACATGCTCATTGTAACTAAAATTGAAACAACGTACCGCTTCTTATATATTATGTGTTTTTGTCTATATTCTATCAGGTACGTTCAGGATTCGCTTACAATCTGCCAAACAATGAGGTGGGAGGCAGTATCTTGAATGTCATCTGCATGCTCTTCTAATGAGGAAAAATGAAAAAAAATCATAATGAGGGTTTGACCACTCTCTGGTTTTTTAATAACGATATTTTAATGTTGCTACACATGTCTTTGTTATTCGCTTTACCACTTTGTCTTGCTATATTTTAGCCAAAATGTAATTATTCAACCCAAACAATAGGCACAGATTTTTGAAAAGGGAAAGTAATTATTGTAACAATGTAGGCTTACCTTTTCTAATCTACGTATAAAAATAATGAACTATACTTTACTTGTGAGTGATTCATGAGCATAATGTCCTATATCGGCTCTATTATACTTGGAACTCCACAAAAGTACACAAATAATATATAACGACAATGTTCGTTATAAATCTTGTTTCGCTTCCCAACATTATTTAGTAAAAATGTGGATGAAATATGTTTTACCCACATTGTATTTTGTTTATAAGTGTACGTTCTTTAACGTATTCTTGAAATGTCGTTAACGCGTATTTACTTTAAACAACACTGTGCGACATTGTAGTATGCTACAACGCCTCGCATGCATGTTATCTTACATGCTACATCATGCGAGATCGCAGTCGGTTCATGACAATGTATGAATTTTTAGCGATTCGAAATTGAAATGTATGAACACCTTAAAAGTTTGACATGAACGAATATAATCTCATCAGAAAATAAACATGAATTAATGGCCAATAACTACGAAAAAGAAACAAAAATATGAAAGTCTGAGCTGAGTATAACTGGGCTAGATCATGATCCCTAATCTGTTCAGCTGGACAGTTCGTTCAAACAGGATTAATTTCTTAATTAAAACATACCAGATTGTTCATGAAATCGTAAAATTATGATTACTGAAATTGATATTGATAGTATCGTAAATTACTAGAATAATTAGCAAGCTAAAATGTATTTTGCGCGTCGATCGTTTATACATCGGACACTAAATATGGTTGAAACTCGTTCGTCGTAGTGCATTACAACCACGATACGGCCATGTCACATGTCACAGCGAACGATAATGCCCTAAAGTGGCATGATGCAGTGCCATAATACAATGTTGCACAATATTGCCTCCATGTAAACAGCTTTACGTCGTATAATCAACGTATAATTGTTGTTCGAACAATGTAATATCTAAAGTCTCCGCTATTTTAGGCCCAAGCGATACCACTAACTATCATATTCGAAAGCGTATAAGCATAACACCACTACGAACTACTACAAAACTATAGAAGCACAAGCCTTTCGGTAGTTTTCTTCTAAACACGAAACGTTATAGTCAACGTGCATATTGCTTGTTTGAATGTATATATTATGTATTAATATTTGTATTTAGTACACCTTCGTATGATTGTGCACGCACATTGAATAAGTCATGTATTGTATTACATGAAATGTAACTTTACTTCTTACTTTATTAAATGTGCGAGCATATTGGAAGCATGATAAGTCTAACAGTTAGGTATGACAGATTTTTGCTTGATTTATATCTTAGGACTATGAAATGGTTTTTAACGGCGAGGTAAATATTAAAGCCATGTTACGTGTAATCTGAAGGAATAGTCAAAATAAGTTCAATGAGACACTTATCTTGTAAATTATCTATGTACTTTAATCTATAGTAGTCTTACTGAGCCGAATTATTAATCAATTCATAATTATTAAATAACGTATTCTATTTTTAATAATCTTCAAGTTTTCTTTTTTTCATTACCTCATTTTTTCTTTACCCTTTAGATTCAAACAATCATGTTTCATTTCAAATACAAACTCATATATATATAAAGACATACGCACAGATGGACGCAATCGAGACGTGATATTACTGCCCAGAGGCGACTCTTGGACGTGATGTACAATTATTGGCAATATATCGATAAACTAATAAACGTCCCCTCGCAGACACTATCTCTATATTTTACATTCATTTATGTAGCACCGAATCTATTCTATATTTAGTAATAAGACATATTTTTATTGATTTTGTTGTGGGCTACAGAATTGCAGAGCAGTGTCAGATTGCAAAATATTTAGTCCCTAGAAATTTGTCTTAAGACATTGTTGAATGGTTCAAATTTAAGAAAATGTTGTATATGATATTTTATTAATTAATATATTAACTAATCACATGTAATTCGAATGTAAATGAAAAAGTAGTGCTTGTAAGAAATTATGTCTTACGTAATACAAAAGTAAGTATAAAAATTATTACTACTGGTGGAGGATTACATTAAGTATGAATAGAGTTTTCATAGTTTAGAATTAATATGTCACATATTTTTTCTCTTATTAAAGTGAATAGTAAAAGAAAAAAATACGTGACGTAAAAATACATACATACGTACATTAGACGTACGTACGTTAGTTCCACTCACCTAGTTTAAATGTATAGAAAGTTATAACATTCGACTGTGAATTTATTGTAAGAAACCAATAAATATAGTTGACTGTCACATACTTTAATTTAATATAAACATGAAATAAATACATTGCAAAGTAACGTTAAAATACGTATGTGCAATATTGGTTCACTCACCTCTACTACGTTGTATAGTAATAAAAGAAAAAAAGTTACCTATTTTAAAGTGGAAATAATAAAGTAGATATATAAAAATCGCTTTTTACCTATTCATCATCGTTCATCATCGTTCATCACGCCAAATACTACTAAGAACTTAATAACTTCCACCTACCAAAATTTCATTATGTCAACATCAAAATTATCTATGCCTAATTTTACGAAGAACTGAATAAAAAAAAAACAAATATTTGGCGTCCTACCCAAATATCATTGCAACAGATTTCCTCACGCCAACTCAACGAAACGGTAAAAAAAACAAATGCACAACACTCACCTATTCTAAAATCGATGTACCCCTCACCCCCCGAGATGACGAGCATCGGCGGCGGCGTCGGGGAGTGTCGCGGCGAGTCCGGGGAGCGGGGCGAGCCGGCCGCGCCGGGCACCGCCACGAAGAACGTCACCGCGTCCCGGTGCCCGTGGAAACTGAGCTGCGCGTGCGCCATCGAGCACCACGGGATCGCGCCCGTGGGACTCGCGGAGCGGGCGCGCACTAGCGACGCGTGACCTGGTTCGTGTGTGAGATACGATCCTTGTGGTAAATTTGAAATAATTGTAGGTGTAGTTATTGGCCATATCAGTGAAACTCCTTTCGCGGATATCGACAAAATATTAATTTATAATGCTATCCATTATAAATTATGAGGTAAACTGCTGAATATGCACCTTTACTAAACCACAACCGGTTATGTACCCTTTGGAATCTGTTATCCGCTATTATCTATATTTTCAGGTCATCAAATCCATCTAGTCAGTGGGCGAACAGTTATCCTTTCAGACATGCTCACCACTCAAGACTCTTACCTTAACTGCATATTTGATCAAAAAACGATTCTCAAAAAGGTACATTTAATAGGGATGCAAGTTAAATAAATTAGCAGGTTTTATCTATCGAAGTGATGACCCAAATATTCGGTACTAATAGCCTTACACACCCTTTAATTAAATAAAAAAGAATTAGAATCACATAAATGTAGATTTAAACAATAAATTTACTCACCAGGCACATTAGAACGCGACGTAATAGGTGGTAAGGACCCACCAGTGGAATCTCGACTAGAGCCTTCGGACAACGGCACAGATATCACCACACCGTTACTGGTCCCGATCCACAGACGGCCGGAGCTGATCAGCAAAGCGGTGATCCTCACGAGAGAGAAGCCCAGCTTGCCAGTACCGAGCATCTTACTCACATAGGGCTCAATGTCCACATCGATCAGATGTTTGTACGTATGCGCATGGTACAAGCGGAGCGTCGAGTCCATTTTTATCGACACCTGGTAAAGTTGTTTAGTAATCTCATAAATAAATAGTGTAATTTCTTTTAATTAATTTTAAATAATCAACAAACAACATCAATGTTAACAATTAAAATAAGTGGTTTGTATAGATCATTATTCATCACACCATCAAATACAAACCTCAATTAAGGGCAACCCAAACCTCAATTAAGAACCATTTGACAAACCTGACAATTGCAATTAGGCAAATCCACATTCAATGATTCGATAATACCAATAATAGAAAATTGATCAAGACAACAATACACCAAAATGTGTACACCATTTACAATCATTACTTTTATTTTCTAAAATATAGAAACAAGAATTGCAATCATCGATTTCTTACTCCAGAAGTTTTATGGCCTATAGCCTTAACTAACATTATACGACTTTGTGCTCCGGATCTCCCCTAGGCATGCTGGATTAAACTGCCCAAATATACTTTATAAATATTTTCGTGAACCTTTATTAAAACTGTTTTTAAAGGGAATTTAGAATACGAGCAAATCTTTAAACTATGTTTACAGATACGGATGAAACCTATAGGTACCACATACCCAAACTCCGTCACCATCGCAGGCCATCTGGCGCACTTGGCTCTCCTGGCGAGGATGCGCTTCGAGGGTGTGCAGGAGCGCCCGCGTCCGGGGATCGATCACGTGCACCTTGTTGCGGTACCCGCACCACACCGTGCAACCGACGGCGCTCAGACAACGAACTGTATAAACAAATATCTCAATATAAATCAAAAAATATATATCTTGTGACGATATTCGTCCTTGTTAATTTTAGGAACCTACTTGCCTTAAAAGGCAAGACGATATCTGTTCAGGATCGATAGTAATTATCTTTTTAAAAAGTTTATTACAAAAATATAATTATCAAATCTGTAATATCATAACATAATAAAAATGATTCTTTCAGAAAGACCAATTTAAAAAAATAATCCCAAGGTTATTTTCATTAAGGTCAGCCAAATATTTTATTATTTTTATATTATCAAATATTTATTAAAATTTGAGCCTTACCATCATAAATGATTGCAATTAAGTAAGACAATGTTTAACGTTGATATAATTTTAAAGTTTGACCTCCAATATTACTAGAACCATAGACAATTATTATTATTGCAAATACACTCACCAGAGCACTTTGGATCTCCGAGTGTCAACAGCCAGTACTGCGTGAAGTCCCACTGTCCGTCGGCAGCTCTTGCGAAGATCGCGACCGTCCCGTCGGCGAGCGCCACTATACAACGTGACGCGCACGCGACGATAGAGAGTATTGCGTCGTTGAGTTTCACCCTGCACGACAAATAGTGTAGACACTGATGTAATAAGATACGATGCTGCATTACAATAGTAATTGAAAAATACTTCAGGTCTACCTCAGGAAGAATTCAATCATACTTAAAGTTTATTACAAACTGGCTGAACCGCGTAAGTTCATTTGCGTCACATAAGAGAGAGTGGGTCTAACTTCGTTAGGTAAAGTATATGATAAAGTGAGTTACAATTTATTATTAAATTTATTTACATTTCTACTGAAGGTGAATTTATTACGTTTCCTATCAGATTGACTTTACAACCGGTCAAAGTTCCCGACAGTAGCTCCTCGGGTTGCATTTTAGTAACATACTGAACTAACCTGGAAATACTTTTTTATTGTATAAAAGTGGCAACCGAGCAAGTATCTAATTGTTGGTGAACATTCAGTGGACATCCATGGATTTCTGCGTTAAAGCTGACATAGGTTTGAAATCTCACTTGAGCTTCCATCCCTGTTACACTGCGACATGGGGGGAAGTCAAACTCTTCTTCTATAACTGTTACCGATAACCACACCTTACCGGACAGAAGATTAGCGCAGCGGAAACGATAATACTAAGAAAACACTGTTTCAAAAACAAAAATTAAAAAGTAGTTTGTATTTTATTACGTCAAAACCAAAACTGTAAAACTAAAAATTGGGAAATTCGGCGTCCATAAAACATATACGAAGAAAGAGTCGAACATTCGTTTGTTAATGGTATCACGAGACAACATAACCAACAAAAACATTGGTGTGTTAATGGAACGACCGGAAAATAAAACTTCAGAGACTTCAGTTTGGTAATGGAAGTACTCAAAAACAAAACCTGCAAAAACTAAACAAAGGACAGATTTTTTAACGTATGAAAGTAACAAACGAGCATGCAATCCATCTGATTCCTCCCATAGACATTAGCAATCATCCTCAAGTAAGATTAAGTCGCACCCAAGGTTACCACCGACGCATTACTACCTTTGAGGACTAAGATGTTCGCTTCATTCATAAAGTAAAGCCGGCAACCATGGATCTCCAAAATGAAACGCTAAGACTTTAAGGATTCCTCCGTGACGGTGGAAACAATTTTTTTTTATTGTGTAAACGTAGCAAACGAACATGCAGTCCACCTGACGGTAAATGGTCACTGTCGCCCATGGACATCAGTAATCATCCTCAAGTACGATTGATTCATACTTAAGTTTGATCACAGACGCGTTGCTACCCCTGAGGACTAAGATTCGCCTCGCGCCTAAGGTTCGTCTCGCGTTTAAGTACAGCCGGCAACCACGCCTCTCACCACCGAAACACAATAAATTGCTTTACGGAGGATTATGAGGGTGGCGGTGGTACATCCCCGGTCGAACTACATGACTTCTACCACCTGGCAATCAATATAATCAACGTCTCACCTTGCCAGACACTTGCTGTAGTTGCCCATAGCGGAGTGCACGTACAGGTTCCCGCTCTTGGTGCCGAGCCACATGGTAGCCATCACGGTGGACATCTTGCGGTCTTGCGCGACGTCGGCGCGGCACTCCGCGTTGCACTGCTCCTGGGCGAACGCGTCCACGCCCGGCTCCGGGGACGCACGTTGTTGCTCTGTTTCTGCTACTACATCATTATACTTTTTTTTATTTTGGGTTCTTTCTTATAAGAATCTTACGTTTAGTTCTAGTGTAGTGAAGACATCGAAATCACATAATCTATATATATAAGGCAAAACTGATTAACTGACTGACATATCAACGCACAGCTGAAATGACACAAATGAAATTGCGCATGTCAGCTAGTATGTACTATTACGTTATAAGCAAATATCTGCCTACCATGTAACTTCGTAAACAGTTAGGATTTGAAAGTCTTGTTTCAGGTAAGAATGTGACAAGTAATCTACTCTCTTAAATCATCAATATCAAAAAGACGCAAAAGATATGCGACCCACACAAAATACCGATGAGTAAATTTCAAAAATATAATGCCTATAATTTGTGAAACCGAAACCACGAACAAAATATAGATTCTATATCATTAAGCCTATAACATACAACAGTCATGTAATTAAAACACGTTTTTAATTTACTTTGATATTAATTTTATTGACGTGCATTCTGCATATCATAATTTGTAGAGCCCACGAGTTCGAGAGTTGTCAGCCGTTAATAAACATAACGAAGTACCAGATACTCGCGCCTCGAAAATATTGTCGCTCGGAATAACCCAGATTTTTAGCTGTTCCCTAATTCGCACATATTTTTGTTTGTATTTATTTTGGCAGTCAGCCCGTTCGTTTGCACGCTGATTTGTTTGCGCACGAATCTCTAACATATTTTTG
Source organism: Polygonus leo (assembly GCA_018250455.1). NCBI lineage: Eukaryota > Metazoa > Arthropoda > Insecta > Lepidoptera > Hesperiidae > Polygonus > Polygonus leo. The sequence continues at coordinate 12,084 of DWNR01001334.1, forward strand.
ATCCGTATTCGAAATATCACGATTTCAGCATTATATTTTGTCGTTCAAGAGCAAATAACGACACTCAGGTAACCTACAAGGGCCAAAACTAAATTAAAATTGGTTTGCATTTGAAACCCAAAATAATAACATTAAATGGGGTCTACAGAAACGATGAAGCAAGTAAAAAAGGAACTATATCAAAATTGGCACTATGAATCCTTGTTACCTAATATACTCGTATTAAGTAACAAGTAAAAGTTAAGGATATAACTTATTAATAAATTCACATATTCACTAGTCTACAGATAAGTCGCTGATCCTCGCTAGAGATTAAACTCGATACTCTCTACCTCAATACTCTAGCATCTTAAAATAATATCCACTTGCTATTTCACTGTTCTATTCATCTTGCGTCAAACGCATGCAATTTCGATGCACAAGAAAACTTACTAGCCTACACTAGTACATACCATTAATACTTATAACTTTATAAACAATAACGAATGACACAAGGGTATTTTAAAGTAAGCCTATATTGAAAGCACATATTTCTTTTTTGCATTGCTTAAAATAATAAAATTATTTACCATTAACAGGAGTGGAGCTGAGCGGAGGACTCTCTGCGGGCGGGTCCACGTCCATTTCGGTGACAGATTCCTTCGGCACGTCGGTGCCAGGCGGCGTGGTCTCCTTCACGGGAGTGCTCGGTGGTGTCAATAACGTTGCCTGCACCTGTACACCAAATAGTCATTCTAATAGTATAAAAGTAGCAAACGAGCATGCAGTCCAGCTGATGGTAAGTGGTCACTGCCGCACATGGATATCAGTAACCGTTCCCGAGCACAATTAAATCGTACCTAAGTATGATGACAGATGTGTTGCTACCCCTGAGGAATAAGATGTTTGCCTCGTATATAAGTAGATATTACCGGCAACATTCATAAATTCATTCGTATTACATCTATATAATATAAAAATGAATCCCTATTTTCCTTGGCCATGGCATCTCGCGTGAACGGCTTGACGGATTTCGCTAATTCTTTCTTGTTGTATTTGTTATTGCCAGAAAATGGTTCTTATTAAAGAAAATCTTTAAAAAGTTGCGAGGAGAATTAGATAATTCAAGAAAACTTAACGATCATTAACTTTTCTATTGTAACCATAACATCATAACTTTTTTTATTAAATATTAGAAGTTAAGACAGGACAACGCCGGTTAGGTCTGCTAGTTATTTATAAAAATGTATACAGATATTACAAATAGGATTGTAGTGTAACATATTATTTCAAAATGGACCTGCATTTCCTAAACTTTATTCATAATGGACGATAGAAACTTCTTGGAAGCAACTGTAGCCATTTGAAGTTAGTGTTTGGTTAGAGTTTTTTAAGATTACAGCTTAAACAAGCTCCCACAATTCCCATTTATTCAATAAATGGTAAATAATATTATATTTTGAGGTCTCTTTAACTTATGGTTCATTAAATTGGTGTATAATTATGAAACAAGATTAGTCATCGCAAAATTCGTATATTTGTACTAATATATATATATAAATGATACTATAATGAGATGATGTTCAGAACCTGAAATATAGAGTCCTTAAACCCACTCTTTTTTGATCATGTACGTTCATCGCAACCTTAAAACCAATATTGTTGATTTGATTTGATTTTCCAGTTCAATTTTGATAAAATTGCGTAAAACCGGGATAGAAAATATTTACTTAAAAGTACTATACTGTGAAACCACAAACATGAACGACATGTACCCAACTATAAACAAATATTTGTCATTGACACGGATAAAAAAACCGATCTCGCTTTCAAACGGAACAACTAACGCAGTTGGTTAAATACGATTAGTATGATAATTTTTTTGTTTTTTTATTTTATTTTAGTATAGTTAAAGTTGAAGTAGACCTGATCCATTGACACCTCTGAGAACTAAGTAGAAACATCTAGAGAAGTGGTTTTGCCTGATCAGAATGTTCAAAACATAACAGACCTTCATTGCTACTATGAGACAAAATAAAGTGAAGTACATTATATTATGTATCTCAAAGAAATATGCGCAACTACGAGTTGGGAGACCGCAATGAGAATATAGGAATTCGATTTCTTGAATTTTGTCACAATAATGATCTCACCATCGGAGAATCTATTCATTCGTGGAGAACGTCACAAGCACGTCACAAGGAGTCAGTATCAGCTATCAGCTCTAAGTTGCGCTTTTCACTGTTTGATGCTCGCAATCGTCGAAGTGCCGATATCAACAGAGATCACCACCTAGTGGTTACCCACCTAAAGACTCAAAATACAACCTCGAATTGCTGACAAAACATGCATACGAGGAAGACAAAATGAGATCAGCTAATTGCGAAATCCAGATACAGTCAACTCGTTTACATTAGAATTAAGAAACCGCTTCTCCGGATTAGATACAGACTTTTCTTCTATTAAGGTGGACGAATATTGGTTAACGGTATTTATAAATGCGCCCACCCCGCTGCGGACACGGACAATCTCAGGGAGTTCTATAGGACAACATGAGACACAAATTCCGTCCGATGAAAGTTAAAAAAGGTCAACTAATTGTGACATCCGAGACCAAGCTACTATGCTGGTGGGAGCAAATGCAGATCTTCCAGATTTCGATTGCCTAGAGTATCACAGCAGCACCTCAACCAGCAGACGCTGTGTTGGTAGTATATGCATTCCGTTACTGAGTTAGCTAGAATATAGGTATTTATGGGGACTTCAGCTTACAATGCCTATTGAAAGACGATATGAGCCCAGAAGTAGATGTTTGTCCATAATTAATAAAACAAACATTTCTAAAATGAGCCCAGCAATTAAGTTATGAAACATTTGTATTTACATATTTTTTCCCCAATTTTGTATTATGAAATCTATCGGGCTAGTTAGATTTCATAAAACAAAATTGGGGAAAAATATGTAATATACAAATAAATGCAAATAACATTATTTTTTCAGTTACAGTTCCAAAATGTAAAGATTATTAAGCGATTTGTACTTACCAGTCTAGTACTTCCAATGACCACCTCCTTGTCACCATTTTCACCGTTGCCGCCGCCGGAGACTGGCAGCCCATTTGTCTGGCTCTCTACTGAGTCGCTCTTGCCCACGCAGAATAACGATTGCTGGTGAGAAAAAATCTAATAAAAAAGCCTGTTCTATTATTTATAATATTGATGGAAATCAGTTGACCATATTCAGACTAAGGGCCGGTTGTATCAAACTGTTGGTTAAGGTAACATACGTACGTTAAATAATAACGATTACGTAGGATGTTTTACGTTCGTTAAATTCAAAGTGTTGTTTCATGGC
>DWNR01001335.1:0-15415 GCA_018250455.1 Polygonus leo
AAAATTATTAATTATTTTTCACTTTTTAGTTCATCTTGAAGTCGGTTCTATTTTTAGTTAAAAAGTTTTTATTCTCCTGTTAATTGCCTCTCCAGAATTTACCGCATAACATCAGCTGGATGATATAACATTGCTATGTTACTCCAGTGACCCATTCCACTCGGTGATGTAATAAAAATGAGTGCTTCCACTGTTTTCTCTGACAACAAACTGACCAATACGTTTTCAAACGTAATGTACTGAAAGTCAGTCAGTATGTCGGTCAGATAAATGAAATCAGTCTCGGATTGCGGTACATTTCAGATCTTAAAAACGTTTGAAGTTCTGTTGTTGTTTCAACTGTGCTTTAAGTTCTTATTATTTTTATATAATAGCAAACAGTTTACCTGGTATCAAGTGGTAGCTGCAACTCAGAAAGGAGCATTAAATTCTATCTGAAAGTAATTTAAATATAAATGAGTGCCCCATACAGGAATGATCAATTGTTAACTTAGAGCGCTTTAAACTTTAAACCATAATTCAGCAGCGTGAAGATTACCTGTACAACAAGAACTTATTTGCAATATAAACTTATTGAAAATATTTATTTTGTTTCAGCTCTCATCGTCCGTTATTTAACGAGGCGATACATCGGAGAATATCATTCAAATACAGGTAAATATCATAAATGTATTAATCTTGTAAGTGGCGAATGACATAAATATACTTAATACTTGATTCAACTATCAATAGAGAGTAGTATTATTAGTAAACAATTATATTCTGATAGTATACTTTATAAGTATAAAAAAGTTGTATGTTAAATTAAACTATTATTTTGTTACAGATCTCTTATATAGACAGACAGTACCAATTAATGGTACTCCAATAGAACTAGAGGTAATTGACGTCTCCGGCTCCAATCCTGACAAATTCCCCGCAGAACAGGTAAGAAATAAACAAATATTTTTAGTCTGTGTAAATATAACTGAAAAAAAATGTGTAGTACATGAAGGAAAATTGTGTGTCGTGTGTGGCTTTACTGGAAGTACCTGTAAATTAAAAACTTATGTAAATTAACTTCTCATCCAGCAATCGTTGTTCATGTACTGTAGTTATTCGCAATATACATAATACACTGAAAGATACATCACCCAGTACCCGAATATAGGTTAATGTTACGGACCTCACCTTCGCAGCATTTAAAGCACGAACTGAACTGCGGCGACCTTACATAGCGTTCTCTAAACAATAATACTGATAGTAAATCACTGGAAGATTAGGATGCCCGAGATTTCTTTAAGATAACACAATAATTCCACGAGGTCGCAGTATTATGGGTGCGTAGTCGCCTACGTACGACGTATCAATAACAACAGTTGGTTCGGATTTCTTTCGCCTTGGATTTTACTACAGAATTTTATTCATGAACTCTGCGTAAACAACCTGTTATAACTATATTATATATTCGTCGTGTTAGCGTTTCCTTGGCTACGTAATATCTAGCCAAATAAGTTTTCTCGGAATTATTTGCTCACGTATATTCTATACCAGCATAATATTATATAATTTTTTACTTTTCATGTTCCACATCATTTGTAAAGTTTGCTATTGGATTATTGATTTATTCTCTATATGGGATTGTTGATGTATTTCGATTTTTTTTGAGGTTATACGTATCTAAGGTTGAACTTTATAAAGGAACTTGAACATTTTTTTAATTATTTCAAAACGCGAAAGCACAGGTATATAAAAACCCAAACATTTTTCAAAAACTTCTTTCATTTATTTTTGCAATTCACATTTTTTTCGTTATGTACCCTCTCGTTAACTTTTTAGTCAGCACGGAGCGTAAGAAATGTTACGAACCTTCAAACAAGTGCCAACAAAAAAGTTTAACTCAATCCGATGAATGATGTGGGAACGGGTAGAGAACGAGCTTACAGACATATCCACATTATAGTCAGTAGTTTTAGTTTGTGTTATAAACGTAAAGTATGTTTTTAAGAACGCAACGAACCTATAATACTATACAACAGTTTAATAGAACAACTGCAATAATTACGCATGTTTATAGGCCGTCTGGAACAAATCAAATCAGCGTTACCGTAGACCCTTCCGCAAACAAAATTGAAGATTAAGAGGATACTGAACCCGTTTTATGTTCTAACAAGTAGGTTAATCGCGAATATAATACGAGTTGTACGAGCATCGGTCTCCAGTCGCTCCAGTGACCCACACGGCTCGTCTCGTATGAGTCAGTGTTTACAAGCTACATAAATAAATTGCACTCTCACCTCAATTGATGTTTGTAGCGCCATTATGATTATAATAAATAATTCGGTTCGCAGTTACTCTTGAACTCGCAAGCGATCGTAAAGACTAAGGGAAGATTTAATTTCAGGAATAAAATCTATTTGTTACTCATTGTTCTCATTACGAAACCAAGTATCCTACAACTAGGCGTAAAGATATTGTAGCGGATTGTTTAGTGATTGTTAGAGTTCAATAGATACTAATGTATACAAGGCGTATAAAATTCGTACGTCATCACAATCAATCATCAATCACAGTCACGTATAAATTGCAATGTAAATACTAGACACTTACATAAAGTTAATTCAAATTTAAACGCATCGATGAGTCGGTACATCAGAATAAACTGTTAAATACTGCTACAAATTTTAATTTCAAGAATCTGTAAATATTTATTTTATCCGCCTATTATTATAAACGTTTATAAAATTCAATGAAAAGAAATGATCGATAATTATAATGGACATACACCATGCATGTACAAATTCATTATAAATAATCATTCATATTTAATATAAGTATTACATTTAGGAACTAAATTATTACCTTTAATCTTAAAAAACGATAATATATACTCATAAACGCTTGGTTACGCTTTGAACCGCAAAGATATTGAATATCTGACCACAACGATACTGGATCTACGTTGCTACATCTAAAAATAGAACCCGGTACATGATGAATAAGATCATCAATCAATACCCATTAATGATTTATCCAGAACTCGGCGCTACTGTTATGGAAAAATGGGAACGTCATTTGATACTTTACCCAGTATGGACAAGTACCCTTATCGATATCAGACTCCATTATTTATGGAGCCAAGGACGGCTAATAATACGATAATACTTACTCTTTCACCATCACAAAAACGTTTCAAACGCCATGAAATATGAATTGTAATCTTTTTAATAATCTTTACGAATTATTTATAATACTACTAATTTTCGCAGTACGCGGAATCGAGAATATTTATGACACTAATAATTTTATTGTAGTTTTTACTTTAGTTGACATGTATGCAGCTGAAAGTAAGAAAATATAGAAGGTTGATACAAATATATCGAGTAACAGTAACAACGACTATAAGTGATTGGCATTCGCGTTTCAATAATTTATAAGCAGTTGGGTCATCCTTGACCGCCCGCCTACGTCAAGATATCGATATTGATTCTTCACTTATATTACCTTCTAAGGTCAGTTAAAAGCTTTTGATGCAATGCACCATCTAGCGCAATTTCATTTTGAAGCTATATTAGTTTAGCTTACACTAAAAGCTTCACATCTGCAACAGTGAGGCAATAATAATGTAGTAATATAATAATGTAGTGAGTGTAGTAAGTAATAAGATTAGAAATTATAATTTATTACATTATGATGGCCCAGACAACTCAATTAAATGTGCCAGTTTTTATAGACATATTTAGATTGTGTATCAGTGTAGTAATTTTTTTCTTAAATTTACTTGTATAATCTGCGAGGAAATCTATATGAAACTTTGAATAGATAGTTGGTATGTATTGACGTGCCAAAATATAACGCAAAATAAAATAGGCTTTTGTTGACAAACAATAAACATATGTTACGTTCGAAACAGCAATGTCATGCTCATATGAATGAAATCATATTGAAGTTTTTCTTATAAATAAATGTACCTATTTGTGCTGACTCACTGTTTCATGCTAGGATGTTATTATATTTTGTTAAACAAGCAAACATCGTACATCTTTCGAATGAATAACGCCAATCAGGAGTTGTCATTTCGCGGCGTAGGAGTGCCCGTGAACCGTTCTAACAGCTTATTTTAAGCTGGAATGTTGGCACCAACGTGCTAATTAATCATACGTACACGCCGCTTTTCTTTATGTCCCATGCCCGATTTAGCAGATATACCATTTCTATATAGTCTTTAAAAAATAACACTCCTATCTCACTGTCAAGGAACATCCTACATACGAGTACATGAAGCTGGTCGTCTGGAAACATAATGGAAAACTTTTGTGTTTTTCTAGAAGGGTTTTCTAACGCAATTTCTATACAGCAGTTAAAACTAACATTAATTCGGAATTAACTTTGTGAACAGTGACTTTGATCCAGTATTATAGGTTGATAAGGCGATATTCCAATCAATCACCATAACACTGTAAAAATAAATAAACACAGGATAGACGAAGAATTGTAGAGTCTAATCAAAACCAACATAAGATCGCAAACATTACCGAAAAACATATCTTTTAAGAAAAAGAAAGGCGACCTTTACTCAAAATTTGATTCTTACGCTCGACCAGCCCCCGCATCTTTGTTATTCATTTGTCTGAGTAATCATAATATCAGTGCTAAATGTCTAAATGTCGTCTAAATGATCTTAATTAATAATTATTATTTTATTCTTGTTTCAGATACAATGGGCAGATGCTTGTTTACTAGTCTACTCAGTGACTGACCGCAGCAGCTTCGAGTACGCCACAGAAGTATTGTCAGCTCTCAAGCGGACCCCACCACACAGTAGCCCAGCCCACGGCCCCGCCAGCTCTTCATCTTCTATGCCATTGGCTTTGCTAGGGAACAAAACTGACTTGGATCACCTGAGACAGGTCAGTCACTTTTCCGCACTTTTTATCTCGGTAATAAATGAAGTCACATTTGTCATACAAAACTAGTAAGCAATACCTCATAAAATAGGTTACAAAAATTAAATTAGACTGGCTGAAAATGACGGCTCATTCCGATACTCTAAAGCTATTAATCTTTGAGATAGTTATTCGTTTAACATAATTGTTTATTTTTCGTTCGAAGAAACTAGGATTGGTTTTTTCTTTTATCTGTTATTTATGTTACTCAGAGATAATGCATTACAGCTTTGCTTATTATCAACAGTTTGAACAACGCAAAATATCCATTCGTTCTATTGATCATACATTCCTGTACGTACTTTATGTACGTAAGTGCCTATATTACAGGGACATGAGCTATACTTGAACAATAACAAACAAGGCTTGAAATGTTTAGAAATTGTCCGTCCTTCATGTCTTGGTACAGAATGGTCTGCATTACTACATCGCGTAGGAAGGATGTATATTGTCTAATCAAACGCTAAATGTAAAGTGTGATGAAGAAGATTGGAACTGCGTTCTTATGATATTACTTGCCCGCGACTTCGAATTCGCGGATATTTTGTTTAAACTAAGACATGTAATCTTGTCTATGAATTTTGTAGAGACTTCCAAGATATCTCAAAGTTAAGGTTAAGACTGCAGCAAGCACTGCCTCATTTACAATAAAAAAAGAAAATTAAAAGGTTGCTAAATTCAGATCATTAAAAGAAAACAAATTTATGGAAATATTTATATATGGACATTTTCTGTGAACAAGATACAATATTAAGCTGGTGGTTATATACCGTGTTATGACAAGCCCGTAAAAAGTCGCATCGTAAAAATGATGCTTTGGTCTAGTTTTTCAAAGGGTTGAATACATATTTCCTTGTATAGGACTGCGGATGTTCTGTTGCCGTGCTAAAGACAATGCCGTAAGCAGCAAGTAGCGAACTATAGCGTCTCGGTGCTATTGAAACTCATACGAGGCGAACGTGAATGACTCTTTTGAGTTGAAGCGGTGCCTCTTTTCACTGCACAATGCGTCCCAGTTCGCTTATAATCTACACCAACACTGAACGTTGCCTTTCAGGACCTCGTAAATATTGACGCTATTTTGTTCTTTATAGGCTTTGCAGGACCTCTTTATTGTTAAGGCGAATTTGTTGCTTGTTGGCCGTAAAGATCAACTAACTTGTTTTTTGCTGTTTTAGTGATTTTTCATACAAGAGTTTTTATAGAAGTAGGTACTCGTAAATGTTTGAACCTAATATGTTACTTACATACTATCTTCTTATTTAATCGACATTAAAGTTATAACAAAAGAGCGCAATAAACGGTGTTTGCATTTTTTGGTGTAAATAAATAAAGCCGAAATATGGGTTATTTAAAAGTAAGCATTCGTTGTACGAATTTTATATAATTTCATAAATACACATACCTATCGTAAACTTTATATTGAATCTTCCTTTTTAAATGTAATTTTTTAACGTTTTGTGTGTAAAAGGTAAAAAGTCTAAATAATATCGAAGTAATCAATAAGTTCAAATTTGAAGTCATTTGTAAATACAGTACAAATGAAAACTTTGCGCAGTTCGCTGGTTCAGAAAATACACATACCTATAGTAAGCTTTACATTGGATCGTCATTTTTAAATGTCTTTTTAAATTCTGAACCGTTACGTAATAAACTGAAAAATTTACAAATGCGATTTGTACATTTTAAGTTTAAAATCAAACAAAATCAAACAAAATCACACATGTTACTTATATAAAAATCCTTAGATACATATACATTCTCTTTTATTATAAACCATTTCATAATATCATTCTTAAAAATAATTTACTTGGTTACAGGTACCAACCAAAGAGGGGCAGGCAGTGAGCGCGACGCACGGCGCGTCTTTCAGCGAAGCGAGCGTAGCGGACAACTCGGGCGATTTGTACCGGTGCGTCGACCGCCTGCTCGCTGAAGTGCGCACGCCGCAGCGAACACGCAAGTTCTCCGTCACTAAGATGCTTGGCTCGCTAATAGGTAAGTTTCCTAATTATTCATTTTCTCAGTATACCTTGATCATATTATAATAGAGTCAATAAATTTATAGAGACGATCGAGTAAAAAATCATTCATATTTCTTTGATGTAACTTACTTTCAAAATCACTCTTCGCATCATAAGTTTTTGTCAATTTACGCTTCATATCCCATGTTATTAAATTAAAAATGTTTCGTCTTTCATATCTTGGACAGACTTGTGAAAAAGGTCATAAAGTCTAAGTAATATCGAAAAAAATTTTAAGTCATTCGTAAATGAAAAAAATGATTTCACTCTGCTTTTACTTTTAAATAATAACAACGTAACAAATTGTTAACAGGCGGCGCAACAAACACGAGTCAAACCACCCGCAGCGGGTCGATGGTGGCGTGCCCGCGCGTACCGGCGCCCGCGCGGCCGCCGCTCGCCGCCGCCGCGCCCTGACCGCCCGCGCACCACGCGCGCTGACGCCCCGCGCTGTGGCTCGCCCGCCTCCCCGTCCCCCCCCGCACTGCGCCTTCCGCCCCCCTGTGATCAAGTGTGCCTATGGCCAGGGATAAGAAGCACTGGATCGATCGTCTACTTAACAATCTCGTCGAGTAAATCTGTAAAGTTGCCATATGCATCGGAAACATTTTTAAGACTTGAATGAAAGTGGGATTTACTTAAACAAGTATTTAGATGCATATTGCTGCTATTTAGACGAGCTTGATGAGATTTTTTAGATCAGTGGAGATTATGAATACGGATATGTAATTATTTCGGATATCCGAATTACAGAGCTTACTGATATCCCTAGCGCCAGTAGTGATTATGTTTGTCCTGTAAATTACCAAGTATCGACATACCGATACTTGGTTCAGGAATAGAAAGCTTTAAGAGACTACCTAGTGGTTTTGTGAGAAAGGAAAGATTCAGTGATAAGGGCGAAACTATACCAAATGTAACTCTAGTCACTAATCGAAGTTATGTAGTTGAATAAGCGTCGGTGCAAATTGCAATTTTAAGCTTTAATCAAAACCAGCTTCAAACCCAGCACTTGTACTGTCCAAAAATATTTATGAAACAAATCTTAAAATGTTAACCAACGGGGTTTTTATTTATGTAGAATTTGGAGATCTTGACAATAATAAAGTATACAACAGACTATACTTATTATAAATATGAATAACTAACAGTATTTAGCAGCCAAAGATAAATTTACCTATAAAGATCTCTGAATCAACCCAAAGCTTGTTAATACTCCAATGATATGAACAAAGGATTTTCAATAAGTATATTTATGCACTACCTACTTATGTTATGACTACAGATTTTAAACCCACGTTTCTAAATGTTATTATTACTGGATGTAAGTAGTTGTTGCACATGAATACACTTTTTAGTAAATTTATAGAACATAATCCATAGAAAAATAATGTTGTTTATCTGATAATTATCTACTGTTGAGATTAAATGTTCATACCTTACCATATTGACTAAGGTTTCTCTTAATATAGAATTTATATCTCTGTTAAAATACTTTTAACATGTTTATGACAGTTACAATTTATATGTATGTATTATCTATATGTATAGATATTCAGTAGAAAAATAATTTATATATATTGGAAGGACTTCGGTCGTGTTTTTTAAAATTATTGAAATAATCAGGTGAAATGACGTTGGCAATACTTTGATGTATATTTTTATATCAGTTAAAGGTTAATCAAAAAAACTATCAAATATCCTATTTTAAAAATATCAGTACTTCAAAAAGTTTAAATGGACCTTAAAATGTATGATTTATGTATATCGGCCTACTTTACTTTTTCTAACAAACTTTTCTACTTTTACACAGTATTATTAAAATAAGTTAATTATTAAGTGTAAATATTATAGATACTTAGATATTTGTTAATGCTTTGTTAGGATAATTTACAGAAAACATGTCATTTTCTTTTCACATTTGCAAGTCTTATGCAAACGAAATTGTAATGGATCTAGACGAATCGTTTAGCGTCGAAAAAACATATTTTATATCTATGTATTGGATCTTTTCGTAAAATCTGAATGTTAATATTATCAATTTTAAGACGAAAGATTGACACAGCTGCATTATCAAAGAGTTTTGTTGTTTTATTAATAAAATTGTAGTCATCCTCTAGTCATTAGGATATAGGCTGTGAAAAGACAAGTGGAAGATGAAGCGTAAGCAGGCATTAAGAAAGGAGAGAGAGTAATGTGTAACTCCATCAATATAAATTAATTGATTGGATCGATTCTACTGTATTTAAAAAGTCACGGAAATACAATTTTGTAGGTATTAATAGTGTTTCTTGAAATATAGAAAACATATTGAAATTGCGTCGTACGTGTCTTCATTATGGATTGACATTTTTCCGCGTCCCTTTCAAAATTAAAATTTAGATGTCTTTGAAGATTGCAAAGAGGTCCCATTATTTCTACTTTATTTTAATTAATACAAGTTCCTTATAACTGTTTGTAACTTTTTTAATATCCAGAAGCCATCACTTTGATGCAAAATTTTTGGAACTTTGTAACTTTCATACAGATTTATACGTATCTTCTACATATTTTCTATATTTTAAGATGTGTACAAATGTAGGAATTTTAAAATGTAAATTATGCTTTAAAAATTAATGAACATATAAGATCTATACAAATGTAATTTCTATATATCCCCTGTGGATATAATCGTAAATCAAATTTTTGATTCAATTGTATTAGGTAGTGACCTATTTGGAAGAACTTGTATGAAATATGAACTGATTGTATTAAGATGTATATATTTTTAAACCTTAAAAATAAATTCAAGTTTAATAAAATAAATGTTTCCTATTAATAAATTACTTTGTTTTATTTCGTTTCAAACCTTATTTACTTACGGAATGAAATATGTGGGATATTTCACATACAAATTGCCGTAGAAAAATCGTTACTTTAATAATCAACTTTCCGGCACTTCTTTATCATACTGTATTATATATAGAATATCTCGTAAATCTCTTTAAGAACTTTGTTTTATTCCGAGAAGTTAAAGTCACCATAGTTTCTAATTGCAGATCTACTATGATCTGCACCACAAGGCACAATAAATTTGCACTTATTGTTGCAGACTTAAATAAACTAAATAAGAAAATATATCCTTGACATTCTAATTTATTACTTTGAATATTGCGTTAAAATTAAATTTTAATTTTGAGAGAACTTTTTCCATTTTTTGGTTGGATAACCTCTAGTGGTTTATATAAACTTGATCCTGCTCCTTCTTCGTTTAAATATAACATTACAAAAGTAATTTTATATGAAGATTAATTTTATTTGATATTTTTCGGCCTATTTTTCTGTGCAGCAGCCGTGTTTTCAACAAACTTACCGTCTCTGTATCTAAGTCTCTCACCAGAATAATAAAATCGCTCATAAAAACTGAATATACCTGAATATACAATTGGCTTTGCCGTGCAGTACAGTAGATATTAGAGGAAAATCCTGATACATACATTTCAATATATCATCGACATCAGCAATTCAAATGCGATCCGTACTTCACTTGTCGCATGCCGATGAGTAGAAAGCTGAAGCGATGTGACGGTCAGTAAATTTAATTAGTAAATTTTAATTTCAGATAGTTTTGATTAATTGTAATATTACAATGTAATGCATAACAACCGCGTCAAATTCATAGCACAAAACGATTATTATCACCAATGATATTCATCAATGGTTAGTGTACTGATTATATTTGTGATGAAACATTTGTTACTTATAAGTACTTTGTACTTATTTTAATCTAATTTTAATAAAAAGGCTCAGCAGGATGACGTCATATTAAAAAAACATGTCATTTTAATTTATCGTATAAAGGCAGCAAACGAGCATGCAGTCCATCTGATAGTAAGTGGTCACTACCGCCCTTGGAATTTAGTAATAATCTTAGTATGATAATTTCACTAAACCGTTTTGAAACTGAAATTTCAAGACGTGTGATTTTTATATATTAAGGTTCATGTTCATTTCAATTTCAACGTCCGGTCCACTTGAGTATTTTTTTTTTATACTCAATGTAAAATATACTGTGAATGGTATCGTATAAGTACAATTATTGTAAAGAAGAATTGTGAGCCCAGCAAGTAAAATGACGTCCCTCACAAAATAAATACATTTTGTCGATATAAATTATTAGTTCTCTTGAGGATTCTTGGAGAAGATATAGAAATAGGTTCAAGGAGTGATGCTTGAAGCACGTAGCCAGATATTAAATCTGCCTACGCATGGAAACTCCTGTAAGTTTTCTAATACGAATTTTTAAACAGCCAAATTTATTTTCTTAGGGAAAATTTGAACTCCGTCTTTAAGTCTTGAATATTTCAGGTCGTCTAAATAAGGGAAATATCGGTTTATGTAATAAATAGGTTAGGTTATCTATCTTGGCGAAAATAATATTTTAGGGTTCCGTACCTAATGTTTCTTGGTTGAACTTCACAGTATCTCTTGAACAGTAAAATTTGAATTGATTTTTATTCACAAATTATGTGTTAGTAGGTACGTCGCCCTAACAACAAAATTAGCTAAAAATTATAAAGGACAAAAATACACGGGAGACCTCATGCAAGAAACCAGTATTTTAACACACTTTGGGTCTTGTCTATTCGGATGGAATTTTAAGATTTCAAACTAACAATAATTTAGATTCGCATAGATATACAATGCAAGAAAATGTAGAAATTAATATTTAAAAACGTGTATACTTTATTTAAACGGACTTATCCTCTGAACCGTTATCGGTACACACTTGATTTTTTCGCAAAATGATTGATAGTGCTTCTTCAAGATGCTATGATGACAAGAGAAGAGAGGCGTGGTTGCCGCCTATACTTAAACGAGGCAAACATCCTACACCTCAGGGGTAGCAACACATCTGTGGTCAACCTCACGTACTATTCAAGTGTACTCAGGGCTGATCACTAATGTCTATTGGTGGCAGTGACCACTTACCATCAGGTGGTGGACTACATGCTCGTTTGCTACCTTTAAGAGATAATATATAAATATATCGGTCATAACGCCATCAGTTAGTACGGAACTCTTCGCGTGCGGAACCGACTCGCACTTGGCCGATTATTGTTTTAAACGTTACTCGTTTACTTCCTAGTAATAGAGCATGAGGTTAAATCCGACGGGATGATGTACACCGGTGTTTGTATCTCGTATTCAGTTAACCCATTTGCTGCACAGCCGAATAAATTATCTCTGGATAGGGTTATGAGAGTCCAATTTGAGATCGAGTCAATGACCTTCCGGTTTACCTTCTCGCGACGATATTTTTTTGGCAACTATTTTTCAGTCCACAGCCAGCTCGGCGTTCAGATAACCTTTTTTGTTGCATTCGAATTTAGGTTGAAAAATCGGTTTATGAAACAAGTGAATTATTTTTTGGAACTATTTGTTAACAATATTTAATATTATTCCAAAATCAGGACGAATTGATTTTTTTAAATTTTATCGATATTTAACAAAATGCAGCTAGATAAAAAAAGTATATAATAATTAATAAGCAAAGATAAATTGAACGAACCAAAACAAAAATATTTTTGTATCCAAATACAAATAGTAATAATAGTTATGAGATACTATATTCATTTTGAAACATAAAGAACATTACTATAATGGGCATACAGTGTTTTACGCAACCGGGCAATCGGCCATAACGCTGAAACAAATCACATCTCGGAACAATAGACGAGATTCGAGGGGTGCGCGCCCCAGCTGCGTGCCCCGATCGATCGTGGACCGCTCCAACTTCACCTCTCACTGTCTGTCAACTCCCTGCCAAATTCAAACGTCCCTACACACCTATTTTTTCATTCCGTTTTTAAAATTTAGACTAACTATTAATTTTAAAAATTCGATGTAATCTCCTAAAATGGACGCGCGTAGGACTTGGGATGGCGTTCCTCTCGGCGAGTCCCATTCGCCACCACAATCGGTGCCGGGCCGGCGGACTCCTTTGGGAGCTGTCGGCTTGGGAGGATTCTACATGCAAGGTGGACAGCCACCTCCGCCTCAGCACTGCTATCCCACTGATGAAAACCAGCCGGAACCAGGAACCAGCTATGCCCAAAGGTAAGATTTTATACATATAATATTAATTTATTATAACAAGTACAATAAATAAAACATAAATCTTGAGTAAATACTATTGTGATGATTATTAGTGATTATTGTACTCTATTTATTTCGCTTTTTGATATATTATGAGTATATGTTATTCATATTTTCATCCCGGTCATCCCGTTCACGCATGCGCTCTTGTCGATACCTAAAATGAGCATCGAAATAATATAATTTTGATTATGTATACAGATTTAATTCATCCGTTTATTATAACTGTTATTTTAATCAACTGTTTTTATAAAAAGCACTTTCGTTGAATGCATATTTTTATTTTCATTTTGTGTAAAAGAATTGTAAAAGTAAAAAATAAATATTTTATAATTAATTAATTATATTAAACAAAATGTAAAAAAATGGTAGTTACGAAATGTTAGTGTGTTGTTTAATTAGTCTAAAATGGTTAAATTCATTATTTGTTATAATAAAAAAAATCATACTTATTTAATTACAAATTTACATTTTTATATTCATTTTGCTCTTCACTGCTATACTAAAGTATTTTAAACAATTAATACTTATGTATTAATCTGATATTTGCTCCGAGTTTTATATGCCTATACCCACAAGATGAGTGGTTGCAAGGTATCGATTGCAAAGAAAACAGCCGCCCTGTGGTTTTTTCTGCGGCAGAAATACACTTGAATGCAACATCTGTGCGTAATACGTGCAAAGCTTTCCCCTCGTCCTTTGCACTAGTAAAGTAAAATTCGATTGTAATGAGCATGAGCGATGATCATTGTCCGTTTACAGACTTACAAACTCATAGATTTCTACCTATGCGTAATCTCTTTCATATTTTGCGTATGTTCATTACGTAGGTACTAAATTTCAAATTATGTCATACAAAATATCCACTGTTAATACATCTTAAGAACATGCTCACAAAAAA
This sequence comes from Polygonus leo, assembly GCA_018250455.1. NCBI lineage: Eukaryota > Metazoa > Arthropoda > Insecta > Lepidoptera > Hesperiidae > Polygonus > Polygonus leo. The sequence continues at coordinate 13,989 of DWNR01001335.1, forward strand.
TTAAAAACAATATATTATCTACTCATATGAAGCTGATGAAATCCTTTTTCTGTTCTGGGTCTGTATATTCATCATAGGAAACACAGGACATCCTTGGTTACGGCTGTAATAGTAAAAAAGATACTATTATTTTATTTGAAATAAACCATAATTATATGACAGGCATATATTTAATAGCAGGCTTTCAAAACATTATTAATAGGATAATGTTTAACGGATATACAAAGGACATGTCTATAAATTTGAAATACTTGATCCAACCCCTGTCTCGTTAGCGTCCCGCACAAACCCGTCCATTGTACACGTCCAAGAATTATAGCACTTGTTCCACTTCGGAACACCACCCCTAGAATCAATCCGCTTTACACTGTGTACGTGAATATAATACACACATAAAGTACAAAATGCAGAATAAGGGCCAATATTACATAAACCCCAAAAACTATGAATTTACTCGTATTACATAGAATAAATAAATTCCTGACTTGACTAAAATCATTGATTTACTTTTAGGTTCATTTTAATAAAATAAATTCCTTTCTTAATATTATCAGTATTTTTTTTTATGTGATGCATCATCTATCGTGTTTGTTTATTTGGCTTTTTGGTGTACATAAGAACTTGATTATTTTGAGTAACTTACAAAATACTAATACAAAACAATGCGTGTATAAGTAGGTAAACATTTAAAAACATTATATACATGTACATATACATGTTATTTATGATGTAACAAAACTGAGAGCTTCTCGTAAGATTTTCATTGCGTAAATACTTCCGATTGTGTATTTACGATGCCATAAATTATGTTTTTCAGACCTATTGGCGACGGGAAATCTAAACAAAAAATGCGCCAAGGAAAAAGTGTAAGACTGAATATCAATGCAAGAGAGCGGCGGAGAATGCACGATTTGGTAAGATTTAAAATGTTATTCTAGACTTAAACCCGTTAATATTTATTATTTACGTAAGTAGGTACGTTTCTAAACCTCTTTTTTCTCAATCGGTATGTTTTTAGTTACTCTTCCTTGGAACTTCGTAATTTGCGATTGAGTCATAACTTATAAGTCATTTCTATGAAGTCAAAGTAATTCACATTAATTTACTATGAACAACAAACCTATACACACATATACATAGGTATACTAATACTAGATAATAGTTAGATAACATTGTTTATATATTAAAATACATACATCTAGAAAAAGACTTCAACTTATGATATTGTTTCTAATTTTCGATTTTAATAATTAATTTTATCGTTTATACATTTACCAAGCAAAAAGTTTTCTTCATTAAGTTTAGACAACAATGTATATTATATATGTATAGGTATGTACATAGAAATGAAAATAAATATAGTTTAAAAAAAACTAAAAAAACACGCTTTTAGAGCATATCAAACTAAAAAGTAAAAAAATATTTTT
>DWNR01001336.1:0-15414 GCA_018250455.1 Polygonus leo
CAGCCTAAATTAACAAAGAATCCTGACGATAAGTGATATCGGCTGTAAATGAACATCTGTTATAAATTAAGAATACTATTGGAACCCTACCTGAGTTCGACACTTGTATACACATAAGGACCAAAATGTTCCCGAACCAACAACATAGATCAACGCTCGTAAGGTAAAAATCACAGATAATATATATATTAAATTAATATATCTGTAGTAAAAATAGTTTTCTGGTCTATTTTAATTTGATGACGATGGTGATGATGATTATGGCTATGTTAAATGTTACATGCTATTAACTTGACCAAATTCACGAATTGATATCCGTTCTCAGTTTTTGACATAAATATCATTGAACTTTTTAAAACAAGCTTCCTCAAAATTAGGAACTTAGCGAACGGATTTTACGAAAGTCATACAAAACGGGTTCATAAAAGAATTTCGTAATACTAAGATGTTTGCACAAAGGCCTCGTTTGAAGACAAAGGAAGTGTAAGGGGCAATAATCCACGGCGTAAGTATACAAGTAAGTACAATACTTTGTAACGAAATAACTTCCACAAAGAACGTCCGAAAGGATTGTGGTTCTTTCAGTTTAAACTTGCCGTAATCGGTTTGTAAATGAGAAAATATAGCGCACTTTTAACGAGGGTCTTAAAAACTTCCCCAGTTTTGTATCGGCAGCTAAATTGGACTCAATTGAACTTTTAGGAGGTCTTTTAGCAACCGTTGACGACTTGTTTTCCGAGCTCTTGTAAAATTTAGTTACAATTTTTACCAAATAAAACATTTTTATTCTGAGTAGATTTTTTACAGAACTTTTTTCAACGACTATAAGTTAGCAGCGTTTTCTCAGGATGTTCAGTTTGTAAAACAAAAATAAAATAAGTTTTAATTACATCACCGTAAAAAAGTAAATATGTTTTATTAAAAATGGCCCCTTTTATAGTACTACATAATTAGAAAACAATGGGTAATGTAATACATTTTAATAAAACTGCCAATTCTTCAAGAACTGAATGAATGAATCATTGTTATAATGATGGAAACAACGGAGATAGGTCTAGCGCTTCCGAGTCTTATTAATAGGGTTTCATTGGAACCCTTAGGATACGGAGCCCTAAGAATGATAACGCCTAGTAGTCACAATTGGTAACGATAAAAAGTGTCTAATGATGATGAAAAAGAAATAACAAATTCGTCTACCTGGTTATTCTTGTTAACGACGCCTTATACGATACTTTTGTCGCAAAATAAAACAAGAAATAAAAACTTCAATTCGTTTTCATGCAAACAGAGGTCTCATAGAAGTCATAAACGGACTTTAGATTTATCCCCGACATTATAGGAGCACAATGCTTCGTAACCCAACACATCAAAAAGGACATAGCACAATATTCTGAAACAAAATGTGCGAGACTTGAGGTTTATCCAAATTATTTTACAGTAACCGCCTAAATAGCTTTACATGAAATTCAACTCTAACACATTCAAATTAAGTTGAATTTCAAATGTCAGAAAATGACATATACGGTAGTATCGTAAAATAATTGTAAAAGTTTTTATTTATCGACGACATTCAAATCTTAACAACCCGCGTTTGAAATTAGACTTTGTCACAAGGTAATAAGGTTGAAAAAAGATTGTTGGTTTTGGGCATCCGTAATAAAACGTGTTGTGCTCAAAGTTCGGAATGCGAACCAGTTAAGGTGTGTCAATAAAAAAGGTGTTAGCTCCTTGCGTTACGCGCAGTTACAAGTTACAAGGTGTGGATATGGGCCCGTAGGTGATGATTTATTTTGGATTTACCCCACCGTTTTATTGGTCAAAAGATTGGCACTTAAGTCGGTTAGAACGCCGCGTGTAAAAGTTGTTTATTTCTTGATGTATAAATGTTGCATGAAAATGTATACAACTAAAGATTAAGTTGGTAAATGCAAATACAGTAAATAAAACATGAAACATATTGTTTTTTTATAGAAAAGAAGTGATAAACATGAGTGCAGTGTGCAAACAGCATGAGTGCCTCTTGATAGTAAGTGGTCACTACCATCCCTGGACACCTATGGTAAACCTTGGATCAGAACTACTGGAGGTCGACCATACCTATGCGCAATGTCACCCTGGACTGTGTTTGTATAAATGTGATAGGCATAAGCATAGCTTGCTATCACCATTTCACTTAATCATTTTAACAGGTGGTAGAACTCGTATAGTTCGACTGGGGGATACCACTGTCACCCGCATAATCTTCTGTGAAGCAATTCTTGTGTTTCGGTTTGGAGAGACGCGGTTGCCGGCTTACATACGAATACGCTTACATACGGTTGCATACTTACGAATGAGGCGAACATCTTAGTCGTGGTCGATCTCTGGTACGATTCAATCGTACTGGGAGATGATTACTAATATCCATGGGCGGCAGTAACCACATACCATCAGTTGGACGGATGGTAAGGGGTCACTAAAAAAAATAACATACATACATACACATCTTCACGCCAAATTCCTAACGGGGTAGACAGAGAGTATTCAAAAAAAAACCGTATGCGTGTTTGCAGATGCATAGATTTTTTTAAAGATCTCGCTCGAACCGTTGTAAAGCCCTATAGTAAAAGTCTTTGTCCGTTCATCACTTCGACACCTTACTTTCTGAAACCGATTACAGTTAAATCCAACACAATTTTGTAGAAGCTACCTCACACAAATAGCGAGAAGTCAATCTGTCGTTAAGATAAGAATTGACAAGAGTTTATGAGCACTTTCCGTTAAAATTACAGGGGGACGTTTACGAGCCCCCGTGTCCCGCCCCGGGTGTACTCTCGTTGTGGTTGACGGATTGAATACTATTCGTTTACTCATTGAGTCGCATATAAATATTTAATGTATTAGAAATTCATAAACATTTGGTACGGCGTCCTGTCATTTTGGTGTAAGTCTTCTTTTAAGACTTCTTTTAAGACTTTTTATAATTAATTGTCTTCAATAAGGAGGCACAGGCACTGAAGGCACGAACATCAAATTTATACATGCCGACATAATATTTATTTTTCACTTTTATAGTTCGACAATTATTCCAACAATTATAAAAAAAAAAAAACAGTTAATCTAGTCCTATTTTTTGTAGTTTATTGCCCGACAACTAAAATATTTATTCTATGTTTAAAATGTTTATTCTATGTGTAATTAACAGAGATTTATTTTTATCAATATATATTTTTTAGAAATGTTCTATTAACCGTTCTTACCATATCTCACAAATATTTACAGACTTTAATTTATAATGAATATTTTATATTCATATTAAATGGACGGAATAAGTCCAGCTCAACACAATATTTAATCAACGTCAATCAAGTTACATATTCCATAACAGTATCCAATCTATTGTGACATTACCGCGAGTGTCCCATAGTCTACCCATAAGGTGTCACGTTTATGTGGTTTATTTAAAATAAGTAATTGGGGCATACATTTTACGATATTTTTAGTGCACATCTCACGGGACATGCTACTTTTTAAAACATTCTTTACAATATAGTATGCCCTTGTACGGAAAATACGACAATTAATTCGGTATAATCTTAATAAAACTAACATTGTATGTTCAGTGATAGCCAAGTGGTTAGGAACTGTATCTCTGATTTTAAAATCCATGAAAGAAAACATTTTCTTCAAATGTTTTATTTAAAAAAAAAATCAAGGATATGTAAAATCTACCAATTTGCTCTTGGCCATCGCGATGGAGTTTAAAGAAGAATTGTGCCCAGCGGTGGGACAATAATGAACAGAGATCTTAACCTATTCAAAAGTGATTTAATTATCTTCGTTTTAATTGCTGCAGACAACAAAATAGAGGAGGAAAATTTTCGCTTTCTTTCAATGTTCTAATCGGATATCGCTACAGATGTTCTAACGGCCGATTTCAATAAACTATCTATCTATCATCTATCATCTATATATCACCTAGAGAGTATCGAGTGCCAAATGGCACGGTTCTGACATACTTGAGACTCTTGACACCTCCTTCAGTCAGCACACGATCAATTTGATAAACCAATTTATAAAATGGATCCATCTGTCAAAAATGAAACATACATACCAATAGTCGCTATTTTAATTTCTAGTAAGATAGATAAGTTATTATCTGGCCGTAAGTGTACATTGGTGTGCCATTGAACTTACTGAGCTTTGTGCAAGCTTTCTGAGAGCATACGATAATACAACCCGGCAGTAGCATTTAGTAAAAAGCAGTTATTTTTATATTACAAACAGACACTCCAATTTTATTTAATTATATAGGTAGCATGGCGGATAATTATGGCGTGAGGGTGGCGGTGGCATCTCCCCGGTCAAGCTACGCGAGTTCTGATGCTTAGTCGTTGCCCTGACCATGAGTCAAAGCAGAACTATATTGGCCAGATTATAAGAACATCTAAACAAAAATGCTTTCGTAAAAATTAAAGAGCAAACACTATTTCTAAACATTTTGGTAATTTTGGTGGGCTTTGAGTCTAATAACGGATGTGAACACGACCATAATCTATATCTAGTTTTAGTATTATGTAGAGCAAAAGATGGCCTCATACAGCTGACTGAAAAAATAATTCTAAGCCTATAAAATACAAAAGCAAGGAAATATATATTAATTAATTATATTGTTATAGATGTTCCTTTGATAGCGATATTTCTTCAGATTGCCTAAAAATCTTAATACCAATTTCCTAAAATTAAAAGATGACTACAAGAAACTTGGAGAAACAACATGCTGTAGGTACGATTATGTTTTTGGTGTACCTACCAACTTTCAAGCATTATACAAATTATCGTAAAATAATTTTTGTGAAGGTGAAATCTCATCAACATTATTTTCTTCATATAGAAAATTGTTTTTACATATTTTAGCATATTTGTTACCCCATGGCAATTGCCCCTGGCACCGCTCCTCTCGCAAAGGAACATCTGAGTCGTAACATAGTGAGTGATCACTTAATAAGTCATTATTAACACAGATTTACCGGTTTTTAAATAATCAATATCTACACAAATTTAATGTTTCTTATGTTTCCATACACTAATGGGACCCTATACTAAGACTTCGCTGTACGTCCGTGTGCCCAAGGCCTGCATTTCTTAAAACGTCATTAGTAGAGTCTTGAAATTTTCCCAGAATGTGTATAACTATGAGCTGTAGAACAATAAATACTAATAAAAATCAAAATTAACAAATTTGGAAATCCCCTATGATTAAAATGTAAATGAAAAGGGATAAAATAATTAAAAAACCCCAACTTAAAGAATTTATGTAACTAGAGATAATAAACGAAAAAAAGCTTATGAGTTGATTTGATCTCTCGCAGAATCAAACATATGAACCAAATAGGTGTACGTGAGAGCGTTTCCTCACGTACACCTATTTGGTTCTCGAAGAATCCCCCTATATTGAAAACCGCATCCAAATTGGACCAGTAGTTATGGTTTCGCACAAACAAATGTTTACTGCAGCGCCTCCTGGTGAGTTGTCAACGTAACACAAATCTAAAAGCATGCACCAATTAAACCCGAACCTATCACTGAAAACCGCATGAAAATCGGACTACTTAGTAGTTTTGGAGATAAATTTGTTTGTACAAACACACAAACATCCTCTCACCCCAAACGCTATATGCGTTATACATCTACGTACCTACCATCTTGGTACGTCCAAAAAATGGGACCCAATACAATAACTCGATATTTTCGGCAGTTTTCTGAATTGATATAGAACCCTCCATTTGCGAAAACTACTCTCAGTTGGTAAATTATTGAGCTTCGCATTAGTTTTAGTTTTAGTTCAATGTCATTATACGGAATAGCTACTTTTTTATTCTATCTTTAGATCTATCGTTCGTTTTACTGACACTCTCATAATCTACCGTAAAAAGCTCCTGTGATACCGTGGTAAGGTAAAAGCGTGATAGGTGGCTTCACGTCTGCTCAAAACAAAATACCAATTGATTAAAATAATTGCAATGCTGCGAAACTGGGTGTAAGGTGTGTGCAATGACTAAAGTGTGATTCAACTGTAGATGGGTAGATCTATTAATTATTGCACATAATCATAAAACCAAAATCAAATATTGTAAACAACATAAATACGTATTTCATTACATTATATTAGTATTACGTATTATTGTAGGTCTTAATAAAACCTACTTATTAATATTTGTGCAATTTACGGGCTAATATTTAAGTCTTACAAAGCCTGTTAAACGTGAATATGATATCATATATATCTAATATAAACATGTATATCTATGTAGATATGTTACTATTCAAAAAGTAAAGATTTAAACGCATCTATCTGTATTGGAGCAAAAAGGTAGGTCGTCTGTTTATATCTAAATAATACTCAAAATTACTTTAAATACTGGATTACGTATTTTATATATAAATAATTACAATAGAAACATAATATAAATATTGAAACAACAAAACAATAGGTTCACTCTGTATCTCCGTTAACAAAGTTTCGGATACGTTCTAAAAAAAATCGTAACTTAGCCATATACCCTACTCTGTATGACTTATGGATGGAAAGGTCAAAATTTAATTTTTCGAACGGGCTTAAAGCCATACAGAGTACCAACGCTATACCTGCCAGATGACAAAAATCGTTGATTCTCGTTAGTTTAGACCGTAACTATTACCGTAAGGCCATACAGAGAAGAAATGCGCAAAATTTTGTACAAAACTACAGATTTCTTGCGTACCTACAGAGTGACACTACAGCTTAGGTCGAAAAAACAGTTTCAGTCTGAAAGGAGCGGAAGGAGGAATATTGGGGGTAATCATCTCGGCCCTCGGTGGTTACAACGGGTCTGTAATTAAGTTGACAAGAAAAGTTGAGAAGAAAGAAAGAAAAATAGGAGTAGGCGATAGTGACACTATCTGTATTATTGTTATTTGTTTTTGGAACGAAGTTCCTTATTATTATCGTATAAAGGTAGCAAACAAGCATGCAGTTAAGAGGTCACTGCCGATGATGGATATTAGTAATCATCCCCAAGTACGATTGAATCATACCTTAGATTGATCACAGATAACTGACCACATTGCTACTCCTGAGGACTAGGAGGATAGCCTCACGTGTAAGTATAGCGAGTCTCGCTCGACCCCGCCTCTCCAAAACGAAACACAGATTCACTTCGCGGAAGAAAATGAGCCAGTGCCAGTGGTTCCTCCACAACCCGGTCTGCATGAGTTCTACTCTCTGTAACAGTTGGTACCTACGGGTTTAGTGTTCAATCGTCTATCTTTCAATTGCTATTTGGAGTCTGGAATTTTTCCACGGTATCTTCACATTGCCATGAACAGGCCCTGAGATACTTTGCAAATTGTAACAATGTACAATGTTGAAGTTAACAAAAGTTTAACTACATTATTGAGGCTATTGTCTAAAGGTAGTAAACGAGCATGCAGTCCACCTGGTGGTAAGTGGCCACTGCCGCCCATGGACATCAGTAATCATCCTCAAGTGCGATTGAGTCGTATCTAAGTTTAATCACAGATGCGTTGCTACCCTGAGGACTAAGATGTTCGCCTCGTGTTTAAGTATCGTCGGCAACCACGCCTCTCCATGCCGAAACACAATAAATTGCTTCACGAAGGATTATGAGGGTGGCGGTGATACCTCCCCGGTCGAACTACATGAGTTCTACCACCTTTCAAACTAACTACTAATAAATATTTTAATTTTACTGATATTCTATAACATACTAAGCATATATAAAATACGTAGATGAACCGAGTCACCAATCAAGTCGTATCCATGACCCGTTGCAATAGCAGTTTGGTTGCATAGACACGGCCACACGGGCGGTGCCTAAATATTCAGGACGCGCATCTGCAAATGTTTACTTACGAAGCGCCCTCTTGACTCGTTATGCACTTTTGTACTCACAACAAAACAAAGAAACTTAAAGACATAATTTCGAAATGAGACGGATTGTGTGTGCCAAGTTAACAATTAATTTGTTATTAAAACACTAACCGTGCAGACAAATATTAATAAGTTTGCCCCAAACATTTTTACATTTGTTAGCTGTTCTTAAAAATGACAATCACCAAATTGGTTATCTCCAACGTTAAAAAATATTTTCCGAAGGTATGCAACTGTAGTTGCACTATGGACTAACTCATTAACTATGGACTCCAACATTAGTTATTGTAGGATATATTTAGCAATGTTTATAACTTTTTTATAAAATAAAATGTAATTTAAGGTTTCAAAGAGAAAGATTCTAACATAATATTGTAAGGATTTACCGTATAGGAATTTTAAGATGCTTAAGACACATCTATACCTACATTTATAAAAATAAATAAAATTGGAGTGTCAGTTTGTAATATAAAAATAACTGCTTTTTACTAAAAGCCTATGTACATATGTAGTGTTTGATACATGGTACATATACCAAAATAACATTTTTTACAATTTTTGTCTGTCTGTCTGTTTGTTCCGGCTAATCTCTGGAACGGCTGGACCGATTTTGACCTCACTTCACTGGCAATAGCTGATGAAATAAGGAGTAACTTAGGATACGTTTATTTTAGAATTATATAATATAATATGCACGCGGACCGAATTCCACGTGGGCGGAGCCGCGGGCACAGCTAGTTTATTATAAACTACAGATTTATTATAAGTATAGATATACCTCGATACCTGCCGTTTATACTGTCCGTAAAATGACTTCTAACTATTCTATTGCTCCTATATGGAAGATGTAAACAGTTGTGTAATAAAGCGCCATGGAACCATTAAATCGAGAAGTTGTGTTTCGCGAATAATGATGTTGATAGAATGTTCAATCAGTAATGATGACAGCGCTATTTATAATTATTTGGTGATATGTACGCCCTACAATTTACAACGATATATCTATGGTATATTTTTTGTATATGTCCAAATATGTTTCCAACTTTCAATGTTACTGTTTTGCTACATATACTTACTTGTTTTACTTCGCTACTTTTTTATCTAAGTATTTCAACTTTTAACGAAGGTATCCGACTAACGAAAATTAGACAAAGATAACAAATAACTATTAGCAACATTTATTTTATTTTGGTATATTATTATATTTAATAAGTGTGGATACAAAATAACGAATTAGTATTTTGGAATATAATAAAAATAAATGGCAAGAGAAGCAATAATAATTAGTTCTCAGGGCTTTGAAAGCTCGCGTGACAAGTTAAAATAAGAATTCTGAATTCTGTTTGGGATGGACTACAGCAGTTCATGTGCAGCGACCGGCCAACCGTTGATCTGGGATCTCATACTTGGACTTACCCATATAAACATATTCGCCAACAACTTCGAGAGGAGCGCCGTCAACGACAACCGTCATGGATGTGACATAGACATAAGACATGATTTTCATCTTGTCCAATGTCCATGTTCATTGAGATGAACACCCCCACCCACCCTTTGCGAGACAATATTGAGATTGTCTAGCATAATGTTGAAGTCCCAGCGATATTGCCAAGATAACTAAATTGACTGTTGGCTTTTGATGTTAACGCCAAATCCAAATGGCGAGAAAGTCTCCTTTACTTTGAACAAATTTTTCTATGCAGTAATGAACAGCTTCGGTCATATAATAGTAACAACTCCTTGCTTGATCCTATACCATAATCATTATCTTCACTACTACTACTCACAAAAACTGAAATAGTCTTCTCGAAGAGATGTTTCTATATTTAAGTTAAGTAACAGGATAAACTACCAACGGGCTACATATTTTTTACAATCCTTCAAACCACTATAATAACAATATTATTCTGTTATTGAGAAGTATTTTACATTCCGCAGTTGATGAGATGTTGCAATATTTATTATTTTACCATACACTAAAATTTGAATTGTTTTAATATTCCACCAACGCAATCATGGTTATGATGTTAGATTTTTACATTCATAATTACGTAACTCATGCGTCTTGCCTTGAATTGTATTTTTATCAGAACTACGTTTACCTACACTAAGAGTAGATACGGAATAAGAGTAGGTAATACAAATATAAACATTAGATCTGTACGTGTTTATTTAATGGACACTTAGCGCTTAATTTTTTAATAGAAATCCTAATAAAAATATTGCTATAATAGATTTAATAGATGGATGATGATAATGCACGACAAGTTACTTATAGTATCTATGAGTCATATTGAATAAAAACAAGACTTCGAGTACAAAAAAATACTACATACATACATACATATCTTCACGCCAAATCCCTAACGGGGTAAAAAAATACTCTACTGTATATACGTCTACTCAGTTCCAGAATTTGTTACGTTATCTCTGTGGATGAAATCCTTAGAGCATATATCAAAGTAATATAATATAGTGGCTCTGCAGACAGCTTGCATTTCCACTGCAAATGAATTGCGAAATCGTAGTGTGGACGAGGTTTTATGCTACTAGTGCAGTTCGCGCAACTCTACCGAAACTGCCCGTTAAAACTAGTAAAAATACATAGTTTGCTTTTAGTCGACGATACCACTTACCTATAATAAATGCAAACTGAGAAATTGCGACCAGTCAATAAGCATTTTCTATGTACTACGTAGTGCATAGGAAATGCTGCTATCGCAATAACAAAGCTAATAATAAAAAACTCAAACATGTCAATATTTGGGAAGAAAATCTCGTTATAACTTTTCGTACCCAAAGGGACACCCTTTGGGCATCCCAACAAGATCCTATTACTAAGATTTCAGTGTTCGTTTGTCCGTCCGTTGTTCTGTGCGACTGTCTATTACGGGGCTGTACCTATGTCTTGAACCGTAATAGATAGAGCCATAGATAATTATATATGTACTAAGGGTAGACCCTTGAATTATTAACAGAACAGAGACCTATAAAAACGTCCTACCCCTAATGATCGATTATTTATAGTAATTATCATCAAACAGTTTTTTTTTTCATTTTTATTTTATATATTAAAATAAAATGCGAAATGTAACTTTCCATTGGATTGTTTTAAACCAAATCCTAACAACACTTACAAAGAACTGACTTGCACTTACACGTATCTCAAAGTTCATTGAGTAGCAGAGCGGCGCAGCGAATTGAAATGCGAAGCGAATTGGATACATTTTTCGCCTCGTAACTTCGTATTATTTACAAGAAGACACCGTTTATAGTCATTTAGGTTTGCTGTCGTTAGATCGTCATTTGGCTTTGGCAATATAGATTATATTTAAATAGTTAGTACCTACATAAATTATGAAACCTACCAGTATAATTATTGTTTGGACAAAAAGGACATTTTTCACACAGTTCCCTCTCTGTTCTTCACGTCTCCGCCTCTCTTTTGTACAGCTGCTTCGAAATTTTCATGAGACTTTGTATTTATGGCGATCAGACCATTCATTATCAGATATATACATCGTCTCTCGACGAGGTTTCCGAATGAAATCTAATGTGTTGAAACTTGTTAGAAATTGTATAAAGTTAGATTAGAATAACTACAAATTAATTATGACGTTCAGTGTAGTGTTGGTTCCTTCCTTGGTACATTTGTGTTATAAACCTATCTATATTTGTAGCAGTTGTTTACATTCAGTCATTTTCCAGGATTTTCCAAAGTAGGAAATAAGTCTGGAACTTGACAGTACCGTCCCAAAAACTAGTCATTTTAGCTACCCTATCACCAGTAACGACATACTTACACGAAATGTTATAATATAGGTCCGTGTATTAAATAACTAGTAGTAAACTTTTACTCTCCCTTACAAGGACTTCGGACTTCATATCCATACATAATATATTTTTAATATTACCTAAATAATATTGCGTTACCTTTAATACTAAATGCATAGACAATAGATGTCTAAATTGGGACAAGGAGGTACTTGCGACATCAGTCAGCGTAGTGTCTGTTTATTTCAAAATTATACGAAAAATTAGTTTAAAATTTAAAATGCGAATTTTACAATCAAACATTACTACATAAAAGTATAAAACAAATAAGAAAAACAATTAACATACACTTACGGATATGCAAAAATACTTGTTATAATAAAAAAAAAGCCGGCACTCATTCCGACCAACCAAACTAATTAACTACCTCATTTTAAATACAATATTATTGAATATAACTTAAAAGCTTTAATAGGCAAGCATTGAGAAAATCTCTGCTTGCCTACTAAAGTGAATGTTACACAGAATGCCCATGAAAAAATCGAAAAGTACGAAATAAATGAGACCGTGACTCATAATTACCGTTGATGCCTCTGTGACCTTCTGTGTCGGTGTAATCTCGTCTTCACTTAAAATTGTAACCTCTAATCACTACGATTTAAGCATTCGACCTTTACGCTGCTCCTCTAAAAGTCTCGCTTAATTACCACGAAGTGCATTTAAAATAATACATTCATAATCTCTCAACGATACAAACTTAATTTCATAACATCGTAAGATAAACGGTATTTAAATATAATTATGTAGGTAAAATTACATCCTTATGCAGGACCAACATCTCAAATCAGCGCAACATCTACCACACAATGTAGGTACCATAGATAAACTAGCGGGAACTATCACCAGAAGAGTTCTTATGTTCACCTCTTGGTAACATGACCAGATCAGCAATAAACAAGATGCCAAATCCAAGATACGATGCCAAGATACGATATTTGATACCACTTAAAATTTAGTTCTAAGATATCATTAAATTTTTTGTTCGTTAGTTAGTTTATTACAAGTGAATTTAATAAAAGTCTGTTAAGAACTCAAATACAATGCAACGCCGGCAAAAATTAAAGAAGACATGGAGTGAAAATAATTACTTGTTACTGCTATTATTTGACAGGGTAGAAATAATTGTCTACTAATCTACTACATTATTATGTATCTATCGGTAACAACTACCTCTAATAAGAGTAATAGGCAATAGGATTGTGCGTGTCGGTCAGCGAGAACGTGAGTTACTGGCAATTGCTTCACCACGCGCACTCGACTGCAATGTTTCGTATTTGTCTGCAACTATCACATCGGGATGAAGCATGTAATTACTAGATAGGTGTGGTTGTAACATTACTGCCCGACTTTTCGAAAGTAGATCTTTTGATATAAGTATACACAATTCTATTAACTTGAAAAATTACAATCGAATAATAGAGTAGATACAGTTAATATAGTCAATAAATGCTCCAATTAGAAAACAATGTAGATATTCTCTAATCTTATTAATGTTCCATCTATAAGCATGATTAAGCATATAGAAAATTTAAATAAATATATTTAAGATAATGTTTATAGTAATGTTATTGATTTTGGAACTTTCCTTGAGATTTTGTAAATAAAGTTAGTATCGATTAAGCTCGATGTAAATCAAACAAAAGACTTCAACGAGATCTTGCTTATTTAGGTAAAGTACGTAAAATTGCCTAGATTCCACTTATATCTTCTTAAAATACAACTAACTAGATAAAGTATTTTCCTAGGATATATACTTTTCGACCTATCCATTCTAGGTATCCATAGTAAGGCATATTACATTTTTCGCTCCTGGTCGATTTCTTGCCAGCTCTACGCTCGGGTCCGTCTAATGTTAATTAACATTCGCAGCGATATTTTGATCACCTAACTACATGATATAGATACAGGACTCATCCATTTCTCCAGTTTACCTACTTTTTCAGAGGAAGATTCATTATCTAGAGTTTTTCTTAGGGTTTACACAGCCAAGGGATTAGTCTGTGTAAGGTCAACTACACACGCGCTATTTTATCCTAGAATAAAATTAGAAAGTCAATCGATATATCTAACCTAGTATGGCAATACAAAATTAAATTATGATCTAACATCTCACAACCTTTTAACCAAGCGCATTGTAATTAAATGATATTTTCAATTAATATGAACTACTAAGGTGAGACGTTCTCCACCGTGACGTCTGTCACTGACATGTTAGACACGTTCCCGACCTACAACAATCACTATCTTGTGTAAAAAGACGATAGAATTACAGTCATATCAGGTAATTTTCAGCAATAGTTAGTTACGCGGGATCAAATAAAGTTAGGATTACGATCAGAATTACGCAATTGGTTCGATTGCATCGTAAATGTACGAGTAATGTTTAAAAACATTACATTTTGCACACGTAGCTACCTCTATCTACCCAGTTTAAGACTGACTTTTAAGAATAATGCGTTAATTTTGTTGTTAATATAAAGTACCCAGTCAATAGAATATAAATACGTATATACTTAACATGAATTATTAAAGTTTATAAAGTCAAATTTTATACACACATTTGTTACGGCATATGACGTGTATTATTCACATTAGAGTATTATATTATAACATAGAGTTCATAAACATAAACGGTGCATAAAGATAAATTATTTATGAATATAAAATGCACGAGGGAGTACGTGCAAAGTTTAAAGCGACAGAGACCCAAATGATATGGGTAGTTTGTGTGTGATGTTTTAAATGCTAAAGTTAAACAACATTCTTAGGAATTATGTTTAAATAGAAACAAGAAATTATGATTTTATACAGGAACATAGGTATATCTCTTTCCTAATTATTATGATATAAGACGGGTTAACAAAAATACAACCAACCAATAATTACTATAAAATAATTTATTATTATTTATCACCGAACAAGGGTACATCATTTACTGCCTTCAGGATTCACCCATAATTCAATCGTCATCCATTTCTGTTTGTGTATCCGATGATGTTCGTAGTAAAACATAGAAATACAGACTAACTAACGCTCCAGAATATAGGCTACATTATCGTAAAGTTAATTAAATTATTGTTTGTGATAATTCGATTAACGCTAAACTATGACTTAGTAGGTACTTGCAATTAGTTGCATACGATTCGAAAAACGAGAATGAAAACAAAAAGACATAAATAGAAAGTACAAAAAACGGTCATCAGACCACATCCATACCGCTAGTATTTTTCATAATACATAATTACGTACATGTTATCTCAAAGGTAAAACTGAGGATGTACAGTCATTTACTTAACACTCATGTTACTTATGGCTATTTAAGAGGTGTAATTAGGGTCGTGTAGGTTACGTTCATTGTACTCCTGCTCAGCTAGATTTGTACGTGAAGATGACTGTAACACTTGACTTTTAAAAACTGTTGAGACCACGATTTTGTAATCTTTATAACGCGGAGATCTTTTCCTTATTACAAAAACTAAGCCACGATCTTACTTCCTATATTTCTAATTTGTTAGATAAAAAATCGAATTGATGTGTATTGTATCTAAATGTAGATACTTACATTATTTATGATTATTGACAGTGACTTTACTGTTATTTATTTATTTATTTATTTTTTTATTTATATAATTGTACATAAGCTTTACAAACATTACAGACAGAATTAT
>DWNR01001337.1:0-15414 GCA_018250455.1 Polygonus leo
ATTATATATTTTGACTGAGCCACCGATAATTCCTTAATTTGTAGAACTACCCATACCAATTTAAAGTTAAAAATGTATTTGGTGTATCCGTTAAGTATTACACCGAGAATTATTACAGCTATTTGGCCATAAAACTAGTTTTTGAACGAATCCTAGCGGGAGACTGGCGCCCACCCATAGGTGTGGACAGCGTGGTAACATAAGATTCAGCGTTGCATGCAACCGACATTAAATCAAATAAATGTGTTATTTGTTTAGCTGTAAAGAAGCCGCTTAGAAAATCCGAAAGTTTCATCTCACGGCTCCAATTTTATGCGTAAAGCGAAGGCTGATAAATGAACCTAATAATAAATTAATTAACAAACATCAGTCTTTTTTGATAAATATTCTTTTGGAACCCATAAAGAGCCCTTTTCGTACTTAATGTAATTAATCAATTATGCTAATGGATACGCGGAAATAATTTATAAATATAATAGTACATACGTGAGTTAAACATTTATTTTTGTACAGTTTAATGAACGCTTTTCAATATCAAGTTCAATAAACTCGAATATCACGGACAGTAATTTTTCAATCCATACTAGCTTATTTACACCGCTCAACTAGTAATGAGTGCCTTGTAGTACACGCAAGAAATCAAAACCAGTCTTAACGCAGTCGAAATAAACAAATAATTCGTTCGCATCAATTGGAAAGGGAATGCTCTGTCGAAGACAGCTCTTGTAAATCTATCTTCGATAGCAATCTTGATGTACGAACGGATGCAAAACGGGATCCTCCCGGTCCATTGCTGTTTGATTTAAGGAAACACAACATGTCTGACGAAACCGCGTAAGTATCGCAAGGAATATCGAAATGATTTCAAGTTCCGCTTATCCATGCCTCATCTTATTGTTTAATTCAAATGCTCGATAAATATGGAAAGTGTATCAACTCCGATCGATATCCGATGTCAAAGTAGTAGGAACTTTCCATACTAACTCACTAAGCGGTCGCTTTATGTTTTTGCCTGTTATCAAAATTACCATAGTTAATCTAATTTTAGCTAAACTGTCTCGGGTTGATATTTATCATATTAGGGCAATGATTCTCGCCTCATAAATAAACGGACTGCTCGGGGTTTAGGAATGTAAGGGATAAAATTTATTGAGGTCTAAGGCAAACAAGGGCAACGTCCCACTGGGACACTCCGTGTGACTCCGTGACTCCGTGAGCTCTATCTCGTAATGCAAATTATCAGCTTTGTGGCGTGAATACAGGCAGCTTACATAAAATGTGTTTAATACAAAGTAAGGTAAGTTGTTTGTTCAGCTTTAGTAACTGTATGTATGCATGCATAATCTTTTTTAATAGGGTAAAGTTTAATTCAAATAGAAAATGAACCAAATAATTAATATGCATCATGTCACAATTACGTTTTACCTAAAATGAAACGAAATTTGGTTAAAACGACAACCTTACTTTTTGCTCTCTGCCCCTAGTCCATGTACTAAGGGCATCAACTCAATAATATTATTTTAATTAATACTTCTATTATTTTAATTTTTTTTAAAAACATTACGTAAGCATAATATTCAGTAATAAAAAGGACGAACGACGACGACGAACTCCTAAAACATGCCTTTACCTCTGTCATAAGGCGGCACGTGTTGCCATGTTTGGCTTAATGCATAAGAACTTCGTGTAATGTGTAGACGACTAATACATTATTTTGGCACGTACGTTAACGACCAACGCTGTCGATTTGGCAGATGTTCTTTTTGGTCATTAGCGAGAAAAAATCAATTAATAACCGCCGTTTGTGGATAAAATTGATTACCGAGGCTTCTGAAGTCGGCCGTCTGCCTGCACCCGGGGCATCCGTGTGAACCCTGAAAATTGTAATTGAGTACTGTCTAATCAACAGTCAAAATCATTCATTTCTCTTTCACCAATACGAACCACTAAAAGAAGGAACGAGACAGTGGTTAGGAAGTAAATGGCGCTTCCACTCTTCGTGACCACGCTTTGATTGATGAACAGAGAAAACGCCTCAAGTGAGTTAATCACGCCCAAATTTAATTTAGAAGAAATATGAAAATGCGCAGACTATTAATTATATTTTGTTTGTTTTGGAGATACTTTTTCTAAATTCTGATTCAATAACGCCGCAATTTCGTTGCAGTAAAGAAACGACTTAAGGTAGGGTGGAGTTTTGTCGTTGGGAATTAGATTTCATTATTAAGCTCATACCTCTTGACCTGCAGTGTTATTAGCTTTTTATTCTATTACGAGAACGTATTCGGGAACAAAGTTAAAAGGTTTATAAACCGGGGTTACCTTGTTTTTTGACACAGCGACGTGTTATTAGAGCAGCGTCAAACGTTTTGTGGAAGACTGAAATTAAGATAAATGCTCTCTATTAGGTCCACTTAATGCTAGAGCAATTCGGGCCTATAAACATAATGCACTTAATCATGTAGATTGGGATCGTTAGTTTGCTACATTAGGAACAGCAACGTTAGTAGAAACAAAACAAATATTATAAAAATTGTGCTATTTTCGTCTTCATGTTTGTGTTGTGTGATTGGAAAAATTAAATGCACGTTTGTCAGAACAAACGCCATAGATATAAAAAAAAAATGTGAACTTAATTTTATTAAGTACGTAAGCACCTAAACAGCATTCAATTGAATAAATGTCAATTTACTGTGAATAAATGTATACGTTATATCTTCGATGTTTATATAGTTATAGGATTATTTTTCTACAGATTAATCTTATCTCCCAAGTATAACTCATGATGTGAATATGTTTATTTTAAAAAAACTACAATTTCTAATTCACGTCTACTCCACGCAATCCCTGTGCGATTAGGCAATCATCGCTCATCATCTCAGCTTTACGCATAAATAAATAGACAATAAAGTAAATTGAAATCCTTCCCAAAGTGACGAGCGATCGTAATGACACCGGAACCCTTTGAGAGGCTTGTAAAAAGTATTTGTTTAAACCAAAGTTCCTTTTTTAACATCAGATTGTTATAGTAGCCATCAATTTTTTTACTTTCATTCTTTTCATTATACTCATCCACTGAGAATAAAATCCAGCACAGGTATTTTATTTTATTTTGGTCAATGTAGAATAAGTTAATTGTTATATATTTAATTTCTACGACCTAATCATTTGCTACCGATAAAAGGATAATACTCTTAAATGCTACCCCAATGTTCTAATTTAAATCATCTCATCTATGCGTTTCATACAACCAAGAATACTTTCGTATATTTGTTTCGTGCATGTACTTTTGTATACATAGTCAGAAGTTTGCTTATGTTCAAAAACAAACAGTGGTTATTTAAAGCATTGCATTTTTCATAAATTATATGAAATAAAAAAACTCTAAGTTTTAAGCTAATTTATATATGTAATATTTAATTAATCTTAAATATTACATAGACATATAATATTTAATTAATCTTCAAAATATTAATTACACAGACCTATTCGGTAACAGTTACTCCAAACTTGGCAGGCAAGCTTAGGCAACAAACCCAGCCAGTTTCACCCAGTGGCTCGTAACAAGAATTCGGTATACAATCATCGGCATGAAGCGTCAACCGTATTATCTAAATCCAATACTTGTCACTCACTTATATAATCAAACAGGCAGATGTATTCAACTTGTTATCGGGTTTGCGTGGGTGGACGCACGCGACGGTGTTGCCAATGAACTGATCTCAATGCGACTCATTGTTGTCCACCCCTGGGTCTTGTGCTACAAGCTTGTCGGCTACTTCCTTGTTTGCTTAACTTATGTTATGTAATTTAAGGGGTACTGGAGTTATTTAATCGTTTACTTGATGTTTGTGTGTGGTTCCGCCTATCGTGGTATTATTTGCTTTTTTATGTGTAATTATAATTGAAGTATTCAATCGTATGTATTGAAAAGATTTAATTCCATTTTATATAATAATCAGTTGATTAGTGGCATTGATGGCTTATTAAATGATATGATTGATAAATTAACAATTATCAATATTATATTGATTCGTCAAGATCACGTCAGGTCGTCATGAGATTTAACATTCATAAAAAGGTCTTTAATAATAATATTAAAATAAAACTTTAAATACTTATGTTAAGGTGTCTTAATTATATATTTGACGCCTTGACAGAAGTTCAGATGAGATATTAAGTTTTCATATGTCTGTATCAGTTTTTCTTAATTCGCAAAATTGGTTTGAATGAAGTATTACTATTGTGCTAGTCCACGTTAGTATTGAAATAATATACGAAAAGTATTTTATCTATTTATTAAAACAAAATCATCCCGCAAAAATTCCAGGCAACTCTCTCCTAATGACCACGAAGCGTGATGCTACCCCAGGTAAGGGTTGAGACCGCCGGCCGCGAACCACCCTCCGCGTCCAACAAAATTACACACTCATTAGCTTTAATCATTTTTATTTGTTTTTTATCAAAACATCATTGGCGCCGGAGGAGCGCCGCTGCGAGTCACG
This sequence comes from Polygonus leo, assembly GCA_018250455.1. Taxonomy (NCBI): domain Eukaryota; kingdom Metazoa; phylum Arthropoda; class Insecta; order Lepidoptera; family Hesperiidae; genus Polygonus; species Polygonus leo. The sequence continues at coordinate 4,506 of DWNR01001337.1, forward strand.
TGTACAGCCCCTTAAATAAATACAGTCACACGATCATAATAATTTATTTGGAAATTAAAGCTCCAAAGTGTATTAAATTATGCACTTACTTCTATGCTTTTCTAGTATTTGGTGCAGAAGAGATATAAATTATGTGTACCACAGAAAAACAATTATGCTTTACTAAAATCATCATTTTTAAAGAAGAATGGTAGATGGCGTAGAGTTCATCTAACATTATAGATTATCCATAGTAAAATATTTTAATAAATAACTTTTTTTATTTGTATTTGTTATAGTAGCGGCCATAGTAATAGATATTATATAAAAAAAATCAAAAGTCTACCTATTGCCCCGCCGGAGTCCACAACGAAGTTTGAATACGGAACCCTAAAAAGGTTAAAAATGAAGGTTTAGGTAAATACACCGGTATTTTTGCTGTCTAGTTGTTTTTCCAGATACAATGTGCTCCGAAGATGGCTCCCATCTTATTTTTGTTACCTAAACCTCTGAAAAAGTACCGTCTTTGTGGAGCCTTGGTGAATCGTTCCTCTAAAAGGGGTAACTAAATAGACCTCGCTGTTCTCAAAGGTAATGGACTATGTGGTCAACGTACAGCTCCTAGGGTACCTTGCGGATCACAAGCTGATTAGTGTTCACTAATATGGTTTCCGTAAGAGCCGTTCAGCTTGTGTTTTTCTTATGTATCTGACATACCGGTGCGCAAAAGCCATTGAGAGCGGTGAGGAGGTTTTCGTTGCAAGCTAAGAGATCGCGAATGCCTTTGACAGGGTCTGGCACAGTTACGGTCTCCCCGAGAGGCTATTTAACTAGGTAGTGAGTTTCTTGTTTGAGTCGACAACAACCTTATTATACCGTATTAAGGTCGTTGGTGAGAGGTGCTGCTCAGACACCATGCACGCAAATTCTGGAATACTCCAAGGCAGTGTATTATCTCCAATGTTGTTCATCCTGCATATCAATGACATGCTACAGTTATCCAGTAACATTCCGCATAGTAATGCGGATGACTGCACGGGCGATGCACTTTACACAGACCATGCCTCTCGGATACGCGTGGAAGAAAGCAGAATCCGACTTGTGTCTGAAATCGAGAACTCTCTGGAGCGGGTCGAAATGGGGTCGGAATGGGGTCGAATCACAAGTCTGCGCATTTACCGCTAAAAACCCCCTTTTGTCATGGTACCGCAGTTCCAGGGTACTGCGCTCACCATTGATAAAAACGTGGGGATCCTGGGCATTAACATCTCATGTGACGTGCAATATCTGGGTCATCTGGAGAGCAAGGCCAAGTTGGCCTCCAAAACTGACTCAAGTAGTCGCTGCCCTGAGCTGATCAATTTGTCCCATTTGACTCCATACAGAAGCGCGCTGTACGGATTGTCAATGGCCCAAGAATCACTAATCCTATCCTAAACAGTTTGATTTGCGCTTTCTTTTTTATCAAACACGTGCAAGATGTGGAATAAGCTTCGAGCTTATTGCGTTTAATTTCGACTACGTAAGTATAAAACATGACCTGAAAAACCGTCCAAATAGGCAATATGTAATTTATACACTGACTTCATGTAAAAATATCCAATAAAAAATCGCATATTGTAATGTCTTTTGAGTCAAACATCAATACAGTAACAATGATAAATGTAAATTCCAATCGATAAACTAAACCTCCACCTTAAAGTATGCTTTCCAAGAAAGTATTTTTGTCGTCGATGCTGCAAAAAAACGTTGTATAAAACACATTCAAATTAAATAAACCGCATTAATACTATCTTTGCTTACCTGATTGACATTTTAATGCCCATTTAAGTATATGAACTTAAAATTTAAATTCTCGAAATACACCTTTTTGTTTTGTCAATCGATACTATACTAAGAATTTAAAAAGAATGAAGTTCGAGTCGACTTTGTATAGTTTTAATGTATTTGATATTCTCATTTCCCTTGTTATCAATATTTGATGTTTATTTTTTGAAAAAATAAGCAACTATTTATATTTATCTGGGCCTAAATATGGGATTTCTCTCTCTCTCTCTATTCTCTTCCCCTAGGCTATGCCGGATAGCGCCACCCATACTGGACAGGCTAGAGGGGAGAGCTCAGACTAAGAGCAGTTCACCCAGACGGGTCTTCCTCTGCGCCGATAAGTACCTGGGCAGATAAGTAGCTGGTCCCGCTAACCCACGACCCTTCCTCTCCGCTCCTCAGGCCATGCCCTTCGCACACCGGGGAGCCCTTCCTAATGTTCCCTCCTCAATGAAGCCCGGTGTTAGAGGTCATCGGGCGCAGAAGGAGACCACCGCGGCGAACTGCTCTTAGTCTGATCCCTTCCTCTAGCCTGTCTGATGACCCTATCTAGAGCATAGCCTAGCGGGTCATTGGGATATGCAAGCCCCCACGAGACTGTGGTAGCACTGCAGAGGGGAAGCATGCGCGGTACCATGCACGGTAGCTAATGATTAAGAATCCGACCTGTCACGCCAGGGGGATTAGATTCCACGCACCTCTTTTACGTATTAAAATTAAATTTTCTCGTTTTTCGTCATAGAAAAATTTCTTGGCCATTCTATTCTTGCCCATTCGGACTTAGCCAGTACGTTGGACTATAGTCTAAAATTCTTCTTATGGAGAGGATGACTCAAGCCAAACTGTGCGACAATCATAGGTTGTGGTAATGATCCAAAGCGTGCCAATGGTATTATCACTAAGATTCTGCTGTTTGTCGGGTCGACTCTCATAGTTTTGCTTGCTTTACAGAGTAAACGGTAAAGGTTATTAAAGCAAATGATTATTATTGTCGCTCGCCCCTTTCGCCAGTTCCGCCGCTTGTCTAAGTCTAGTTCTTCGGAGGTTCGCCTCACAGGAGGTGCCCTTAGATAAGCTGCAAACCAACTGTTGGAAAAAGATGACTTGGGTCATCTCAAGTCCCAGTAAAGGTAGATGGACCCATCTCTCCCCTTCTTTCCCGGCTGAGCCTGTAAAATATGACAATAGTATTTTTTTAACCAATGTCTAGTAGCTGTAAAGGCCAGTAGGGCCAACAGCAACTATACATTCTTCAAAACTATTTAAAAAAAGTTAAAAAGGGGACCTCCATTCAATAAACTAAAACAGTTTGATCACAGTTAAGTTGCCACGCGGAGTAATAAATTAATTCAACTTCATAATTCTTTACACAAATTGAAAATAAGCCAAAAATCACTTACTTGGTCAATTTATAGCATCTGAGCCTTGAGCCAGTATCCTGTATTTAATTTTGGTTAATCGAGAACTTTGCCCTGCACGACGCCGTATTCACAGGATTGATCAGTGTAATGTAGAATTTAATATTGATACTTCTAACTTCTAGTACATTAATTAGTAATAATACTACTTCTAGACTATGAAGTATGAATCACAGTAATGGTACTAAGTCCTCCTAAGAGCAGAGGACGGCCACCGAAGGCGTTTTAGTGTGGTAAGAATCCCATATAGCTCGGTATCTCTCCCAAGGCGTCGGGCACCTTTTGAAGATCCCTCTCCCCCCCTAAAAAATAATTATGTTGTTGTCGATGTTGATTTTCTTGACGATGTAGCATATTGATAGAATATTGTTACACAACACAACTCAACACGACTGTTGTCGGATGTTTTACACGCGTTACAATGTCTGTCCCGGGCCATCAATATTCAATGCATTTGCAAGAATTAATTGCATTATGTGCTATTAAATCAAACAGATATTTAAAATGTAATTTAATGCTTGCTTTTTATGTGTGTACTAATAAATAAATTCATCAAAAAAATTCTGTACTGCACTGAGTAAGGTAACAATAACAAATTAATTGATTGATTTTATTTTACTTAAAGTGGAGTTTATTTGTGGCACACATAATTATATTCCTGAAATCTCATTGCAATACAACTTTTTGAATAACAATCCCATTCAAGTTCAAGCTATGAATTATTTCCCATAACATCCGTTTAGTGTGGGTCATTTGTTCGTCTGATAACAATTAATATTCCGAGGCACCGCTCGTGACCACCGAAGGGTGTCGTGACCGCGGCATCTCTGACCCTGTATAGATTGAGATATCAAAATTCGCAATTCAATCCCCTTACACACGTTTGTTTTGTGCTAATCGTTTAGTAGCCTTCGGCCAGCCATATCGTTTCCACGCACTTCCACGGGATGTCGGCTAGTATTCACTAGAAAGACAAATTGATTGGAACTTACTGTCTCGTACATGTACAAAGTGCTTTGTGGAGTTATAGCTAAATATGGTTACGCGTCACGTCAAGTACAAATTGTGATGATGGTTAATTGTATGAGCTAGTAGTAGCTTACTAGCTACCCGTGTAATCCGGGCAACAATTAATAAAAAACAACGGGTTGCACTCTGGGAGTGCCGGCAGAAGTGAAAACTTGAATATTATCGTTGTGCATTTTTGATATTTTGGAACGGTTAAAGAATAATTTTGCACGAATTGCTTTAATTATCAGAATAAAGTACTATCATTTATGTGGTAAGATAAAATATTCACTTATTGCGCTATCGTATACAGTGCAATCATTTGACATCGTCCGTCTTACAAATTTTCGATCAGGTCACGTGTCGAGTTTAACATTTTTTACCCATCACAAGAAGTGCATAACGCCGCTAAAGAAGTTTTCACTTCAAAAATGGATTTCCAACAGTATTTTATTAATTAATCAACATTTAGACTTAATTTTTATGTAGCACGAGGCTTTAATTATTCAGGTATCAAACAACAACAAAGGAGCTGCAAACTTGGAGACCGCTGCGGATGTGGTGCCTCACCACCTCCTATCAAAAATTTAGCAGTACTCCATTACAATTCAAAAGAAAATTAATGGGTCCCGTCTGATTCTAAACTTTATGTGGATATTCCACTAGTTTACTTTTCAGGCTTTTGGTTCATATTATGCATATTAAACCGGAGTAGAGTTTACTTAGTTGTAGTTAATTTTTTTCTATTATCTTGTTTTAGCGCACTATTTAGTGCATTATTTTAAATTGTCTTGCAGCCCGGTTTTTGATTTATTGATGTAAAGCTTCTACTTTACATGTTTCTTTACTACTAGAAGTAGAGCAGTTAATTAAAAAACAAAGATTTCTACCACCTCAAAAGCCAGAAATGACACTGCTACCTAGGTCAGGCTAAGAACTAACATCGCTACGACAATATCATCTGAATTGAAGGTATATACGATTTTACAGAATCAACTCCAACTATCTCGAATATGTTCATTTGGTACACCGATAGTATCTGGCAATCGAGACATTTACATATTATTGATACTATCACCGAAATGTCTCCGAAAACCTGTACTCATATCGCATCGGTGTTGCTAACATTACAGAATGCATGCATAAATTAAAGTGAATAAAACTTAACCAACAAATTTTTCATCGTCTCGCCGCGTAATTTATTGCATGTTGCATTGCGTTCCTCGGTAATTCTATTTACACTTTCTCAAGTAACATTCCTTATCGCTCATCTACGTAATTTAAAGTACGGCTAAACGGCTAATTGTTTTTGTTTGGATTATACAAATTGCTATATCCGTTCGTAAAGCTCACGGGCGCTCATCTATACAGATTGCTCTGATTTATATTTCATTTCGTTGATTTCATCACGTCCTTAAGCGCTTGTACTGTTGCGTTCGGAAATGTTCTACAATATTTTAAGTTTAATGACAATAATTTTGGTATTTTTAGAAGCTACTTTTTATAGAATATTTGAAAAAAAGAGAACACATAAAATACTTTTCCTTTTAATAAACAACACGTTAAAGTGTCAAAAGTGTAAAGGTGGAATTTTAAACACGAGCATGGGTCAAACATATACGATTGCTATCAATAGAACGCTACGATTAACATTTAGATTGAATATAAAAGATGATCAATATATGTTATTAATTTTTACTGGCTAATAAAATAATAAATAATGTATAGAGTCTCAATAATTTCGCATTAGATTAAAATGGTTATAATGCCGCGGAGATTCGTTTAGAAAAACACTTACACATCACAATAACCTTAGCAATTATACAGTTAAATCAGCTTGGAAACGTTTTTGCGTTTGCAGTAGTGTTGTACATATTTGTAGTAGGTACATACACCTAGATTTACGTAATTAGTTATATTATTATCTAATACTTTCTGATCTGGCAATGTTCTGCCCTATAAATTATAATAGAGGTTGGAGGTAGAAGGCTGAAAATTAAGTCTTGTAAGTATTTTTTAATGCCAAATTTGTAATTGCTTTTAGAGGTATAGCTTTATCATTGCAATCGTTTAAAGTAAACACAAAACAAAAAATAAGAATTTCCAGCTTGTTTAGCTATTCTTAATTAAGTTTATGATTGTTCGCGTAATCTCATTGCTGTTTCCGATTGTAAGACCTGGTGTTACTGTGGCGATAAGCCAATGTTTATTTTAGCCTGGAGGCTGTACCGGGCCGTACTGGGCCATTCAATTTTACAACTCGGAATCTAGATAAAGCCCCTTCACCGCCTCTCAGTGCCTTATGGCTTTATTCCACGTCTTAATTTCAGGTTACACTATATGACATATCTATTAAATTGTAAGTTATTTTGCTGTTTGTTTTATGAGTATAAAAAATCGCGGTTTTAAATTAACAATATAATTAAAATAAAATGAGTTAACGTTGTAATAAAATTAAATTATTATTAAAATATCGGGCGTATTTGTAATTTAATATCTCTGATGTTGTACTTTCACCATAGGAGAATTACCTCCGTCAAGCAATTTTTTCCTTTCGCTTTTAGAGTAGCGAGGCTATACTTATACACGAGGCGAATATCTAAGTCCCTAGGGGTAGCATCATATCTGAAGTCTACTTTGGTTACGATTCAATTGTACTTAGATGAGATTGAAAATGTCTATAAGTGGCAGTGACCATTTACCATCAAGTAGACTGCAGGTTTGTTTACAATTTTGACTTAATATTTTGCTATACTTATACACGAGATGAATATCTTAGTCTCTGATATTGCTGATATATCTGATATTTCATAGGACATGTACCACTTCCACCATCATAATTATCCGTCAAGCAATTCTTTCCTTTCGGTTTTGGAGCAGCGATGCTATACTTATACTCGAGACGAATGTCTTAGTCCCTAGGAGGTAGCAACATATCTGAAGTCTACTTTGGTTACGATTCAATTGTACTTAGATGTGATTGCAAATGTCTATAAGTGGCAGTGACCATTTACCATCAAGTAGACTGCAGGTTTGTTTACAACCTTTATGGGTTTTATATTTAGGTTATTACAGATTCAATTAAACATGCTGCTCATGACTTAGAAACAGCATTAATGTCATATGTGAGGTATTATTGAAAAGTGACCAATTATAAAGTTGTACCCTAAATCTTTAAGTAGACTTGATATGCAAGGAATAATATTTATTTTTTAAATGGATACAAATGTATAAATCATTATGGATATGATATTTATACTTTTGAATTCGTTATGTATTAAAAGGTTTTTATTTTGCTTCCATTAGGTTCTCGTAAGTATTATATTCGAATGCAAACATCGTTTCAAGCGACGGCGTTTAACAGATTCTGTTTATTTTATTTGACATATTCACGCGATTTCTGCACGGAATAAAATATGTATCAATCAATCAGTTAAACAAAAAGGAAACCTTGGAGCCACCAGCTGCGTCCATGTAAACGATTACATTTGTGGGTTACTAATAAAAGTTTTAATGCGCCGCATTCGAATGACATTTTGACGAGCGATATCCACACGTGCGTAAATAAAACGAAATAATTTGCATCTAGTTAAAATACTTTTTAATCTAAATATACTTAGTTATCATTCCTAAATCTATACATCATTATTTATGGTAGGTACACAAAAGGTTCGTTTAATTTTGTCTAATATCTCAATGATGCTTATAGAGTTTTTGACTCAACTGAAGCCTAAATACAGTACGTTGATTTGGAATGGGTTGGCCATACTTTGTAATATAAAAGACCATCTGCCTACATGGACTTCTGTAATCACCTCAAATACAATACAAATCAAAGTGTTTAGGATATGGATAGAATCTATGGAAATATTTAGGTAATTTGGCTAGGGTTAATGTTATGTAAATTTAGTGGTGGACCGAATATTATACGTTTTATAAGTATAACTATTTAACTTAACTTTTCTAATTTTGCCCTTTTAATATCATTTTCAAATTATTGTAATTACAGGGAATATGACACATTCGCGGGAACAAGACTTAGATAATAAAAAAAACATACAGACGGAATGAGAACGTCCTTTTTTTGGAAGTCGGTTAAAAAAATAGTAGAAGACATATATTAAGTTAAAGAATTGCTTTCTTAAATTAAAATTACTCGAAGTTGATTCTTTAAACCTTGTAAGTTTTGTATACCTGTAATATTTACCAATGTATCAAAGGGGATGGATTCACTGTTACTAGATTTGAAATTATATATTATAAATCTGGCAATTCAGCAGTGTTAGCCTGATAGTTAAGAGTCCGACATATCGCTGGGAGTCAGGAATCAAATTCAATAATAACTTGTTTTGTGGCGAAGGAAAACATCGCGAGGAAACGACACACCTAAGAGATTATCAAACAATCTCAACGATGGGTCAATTGTCTGAGGCCCATTTTTAAAAATACTTCACTTTAGTTATTTATTATACTGCCATCAAACATAAATAGAAATAGTTATAAACTGACTCAGTCAAACGATGGAAAATACTGCCATTATAAACAAACTATTCGAAATGCGAACAATATATTAACATTTATATATAATACTCAAAGATAATATTTTAGCATTTTCTCCTCATTGAATTGCCAATCAACATAGCATGCGCAAGTAAGTTCTAGTCTTTTATCTTTAGGGTCGAGATTGTCCAATTCCTGTTTGCTTTGATCGTGAAGGGCTCTAAAATTATAACAATTTGCAACAAGAAAAACTATGACATTAATTCGAGCGGTAGTTACAGACTTGTTCGACTATGTCTGCGTTTAACCGCGAGAGTTCAGATCGGTATCAAACCTACTACTTTATGCTTGGCAAGGATATCGACGTAGCCAAACCTGTTAAAATAGTCAAAAGAGGTCTTATTTATACAATCGTTAGGTTTATAATGAATAGCACATTTTTTTAAATTGTAGGTATATGATAGCAGATTCAGATGTTGAAACTTTTGTAATGTTATCTTGCTTCGATCGGCCACTCAGTTTTATGGTAATCGTACTATGTACCCCATGTTCTGTGGGTATTTATGTTTATTGTTCATTTCGTTCGCCCTCAGTAGCTTAACAATAATTTCCAAGTCCTGATTACTAATTAAAAACACAATTTAAGAATTATTATGTTTATGTATTCACACCAATGCAGCCACTATCTAATACAGGCGATTGTATACATGATGTAACGAAAATTCACGGCATCCACCACAAAAAAAATTAAGATCGTGTTCAAATGAAATAAATTACGACAAAAAAATCTAAATGAACGATGCTGTAATCACCAAACTAGTTATATTTTAAACTTACAGTAGTTTAGTATTATGGTAACAAATTATTACACAATCATCAATAATTAATTTATTATTTAGTTAAAATATATTTTAATCATACTGTAACACACCTACCTATAAAAAACGATGTTTCTAGAATATACTTACCCGTTCTTACTTATCACATCAAATTAATCAAATGCATATTAATAAATTTTAATTGAAATCCTAGGTAATGCTGAAACCGGAAATCAGCATTGGTCCAATATTTAATCTTATCAGGCTTAAGAAAAACTTATAGCCTTAAAAAGCTTACTGCGGCGTCTTTAAGTAGTTAGTAATAAGTTTTTTGCCTTGCGGGTAGCATTACTACAACTGATAGTTTGATAGACTATAGTTTGGTAATTCAAAATTTGAACCTTATGCTTATAATGCATAATCTCTATGAAACTTGATCATAAAGACACACATATTAATAATATGTACACCCATAAAATCTAATATATTTTATGTAATTAAACCTTAACACTAAAGGTTAAACTATCTATTTAAGAGTTGTGCGTGTATTGAAATATTTTCTAAGTTATATACTCCAATGTGTTGATATACGCATATAAAGTATTTATAGAAATAAAAAAATTGCAGATGTCAAACTACGCGGAAAAGTATAAAGCCTTAATAATTGATCCTTTATTAACGAGCCCAATTAAACTGAAAAGCCTGGACCCACATAACCGTTTATAGCGGACCCATAATGGCTATCTCGAGTCGATATTTATATTATTAAGAAAATCGAATTAAAATGCGACGTTTAACATTATAATTCGTGTTAAGAATTCGTGAAAGCGTGTCCGGAACCGTTGTCCACGCCCAGAGGCAGCTGTGTCCTCCTGGACCCACTGAGCCTCTATTATAACTCCCTCTTTAGGGCTGCTCGATAAAATCACTAATAGAATTCGATCAATTGATTCGTATAACCAACTAACAAATGCCTGATGAAGTTAATGAAAGTTATAAGACACAATCACTATTTGTACAAAACTACAATATAGGTACAATATTAAAACAGTAGTAACAATAGCGACCTGCAATCATTTTGCAACGCAACAAAATGGTTTCACAAGCTTTCAACAAGATCTACCTAATGATAATAATAAGAAAAATTACTATCTACTACTGCTAACAACTAAATTAAAAAAAAAAAACTGAATATAGGTCAATACTTGTGGCAAAAGGCGTTCTAGGTATGATTTTTCTTTTTTCTTTTTATTGTGTAAAGGTAGCAAACGAGCATGCAGTCCACCTGTTGGTAAGTGGCCACTGCCGCCCATGGACACCAGTAATCATCCTCAAGTACGATTGAGTCATACCTAAGTT
>DWNR01001338.1:0-15412 GCA_018250455.1 Polygonus leo
AATCCATCCAGTAGTTTCGGAGATTAGCCCGGTCAAACAGATTTATTTTACTGTTTTATTATATGTATAGATTGTACGAGGTATATTTTCCTTTGCAACCATTATTGAGGTTACCAAAACAGTTGCTTGCTGAAGCTCAATGCTTTATTTCACTTAGTAGGCCGACGTATACACCGTTATCTACAGACTTGCATTAGAGCTGATCAAAATAAACGTAGCATGTAATCCGAAGTAAACCGTTTACGCGGGAAACAGGTCCGGAAATCAAACGCTGCCATATTGGATGCGGAAATGGCGCTCGGCGTCCTCCTCGCCGTCTCAGTTATTCGATTTCGTCACGAGAAATGAGTTTCCATTCGGAGGCTCTTAGATAATTCAATTAAAGCGCATTCAGAAGTCGAGATTTATATTTAGTAATTGGATTGAAGTAATCTCGTCATGTCTTCGCGGAGTCTATACAAAATATAGGAATTTAATGAATTTAAAAATAAAAATCAATTCCAATTTTTAATAAATAAGCAACATTTGAATTTGAAACTTTTAGGGATAAGATTTGTTCTTGAATTTATGCGCCTGTTGTAAACCAACTACGATGATTTTTTTCTGATAGGAATTTAAATGAAGAAAATGTTTTACTCCTGGAAGCTCAAAATATGGGGCAAATATATTGAAATAGTCTCTTTTTTCAAAACTTGCTTTTTATGTACATAATAAAATCTTCAACAAACATCGAACTGCAATTCATATGGTTCTTTGTTCGAAATATCTGGGTGATTCAACAAAGGATTCATTGTTACTGTCGTTCACAATTTAATTTTTGAGAGATGAATATTCCGCTCCCTTTATTCAGTGTCATCTGTCTCTATTCAAATGGGATATAGGTCACAGTTTGAAAGGGGTTTCAGATGGTAATGTAGTACGTAATCCTTTGAAGACAACTTACAACTTGATTGCAATAACATGTTTGATTGCATTTAAAATATATAAGCTTCCGGATAACAGGAGCCTCTACGAAAAGTCCTTACGATCGATTTTTAATCGTACATTCCGAGTCTCTCACTAGTATTCTGTATATTTGTGTGGGTGTTCTCGTAAGTGTACACACACAAATATTAAGACTCAGTAAAGTTAAAATTTATCATTCAGATTTTTGTCTGTAAGAGTCTACATGCACGCACTAATCGCTGTACCTACCACATTGATCGGTTTCGTCTTTTTTTATCGCATTAAGATAGCAAAGAGCATGCTGTCCACCACATGGTAACGGATTTCTGTTGCCCTAGGACAAGTAATCATCCCATTCGATTGAATCCTATCTGAAGTTAACCACCGATGCAATGACTAAGAAGACTAAGAACCTAAAGAAGGAGGACTTTATGAAGTTCCAAATGCTTATAGATACAGGGAGGATTTTGGCTTTTACACATTTCTGGAGTTATGCGACCATGAACACATCTTTAGTTTGTATAAAATATAGATACATTGATTGTGATAAGTCTGGCTATTGCGTTAACTTTTGCTTGATAAATGAGTAGATATTTGTAGAAGCAAATTAATAAGCAATTTATCGATAAAACCTTTGTGAATGGCAACCCTGCTGATTGTTTACGTATGTTTATTTTCACGCCACTTCGGCTACAGTGCTCGCATCACACGCAATTATGAAATGAAAATGTATGGCGTTATTCGTAGCAGTCACCATTCTGAACAGTCGTCAAATATTTCATCAGCCATGATGTATGTGTTTATTCAATGGTCGTTATTTACCCAATATGCCTGCTTTTACTGCGGTAATGTGAAATATACGTTAACTTTGTAAATAATGTGGAATTTGAATGTATATTTTAATCTGTTACAGCATAAACCTTTTAATAATGTGATTGGATATTTGAAAACAAATAAATGAATATAAATGTATAAATGGATGAACATAAATTCGTTGGTTGATTAAATATGTCATTTTGTTTAATAGCATGGCTAATTTCAAAAACTTACATTAACACTTTTAATGGTGAATAACATTTATTACTTTTTTGTACCTTCCTTCCTTGGTCTATATTTTTTTTATTAAAATCTATATTTAGTTATCTATTTCAAAGCTGATTCAACTCGTATAGGTATACGACGGTTATACTTGTAATAATAAATGATTCATCATAATATTATTACTCACATTATATTAAATATACTACATAATTACAAAATATATTCAAGCAAAGAGAAAATCCTAAAGAATCCAATTTGAACGATTGACTAATTCATCGAGTATCATTCAATGGGGAAAAGAAGTAACTTTTATTGAAGTTGAGATGTAAATGTTGATATCGATATTGTTGAGTTAGATAATTGTACTGGGGGAGGTTCGTCGAAGTTCTGACAGATCCTTATAAAAGTTATGGTGATATTCAAATTTCGTACAACGTTCCTCGAGTGAGGGGGCGGAGCTATCAATTTCTATCTCGTTTTCCTCAACCATCATTCGGGAGTTTGTTAAAATTCAGCGGAATTTTGTTGAAAAGCATGATTAATCTAAGGGCGGCCTGCTCGGTTGGTAACGAGCGGCCGAGTGTAATATGAAAAATTGGATCGATGTAGATAGCATGTCAGGGACGATAATTTGTTACGGAGATTTTGTGGAGAACCATCTTATTTATGTATAAAGAAATATTATTTAAAAATTCTCACAAAGATATTTACAAACTTAAACTGAAAAACCTTTTAATCTTATAATTAGAATATGTTTGACAGTATTTATATCATTGTATACTGTATATTTTTGAAACAAAATGAAATGAAAGTTTCGCCATAATATTACGTTTAAGTAAATAAAATAAAATTCTACCTTAAGTAAACAATACGTACCTACAGTGTTCCCTTTGTTGTTCCTTACGGTTTAAAGTTGAAATCTTAAAATACTACGATAAATTACTTAGTAAATCATTTTGCTTAAGAATTTGTTGTTATACCGCCATAGTAATGCACAACCTGTAAAAAATAAAGATTTAGGATTCCATTGCCATAAAAATAAATCATCGAAATTGTTTTAAAATCATGGAGGTAACTTCTTACACAAATACTTTCAAATTAAGAACTTCCTTCGATTTTCAATCTTACCAATTTTATTGTTGTACGGTACGCTTACACATGTATTATTCCATTGTTACAGCTGCTTCTCCATACCAGCGAACAATATGTCGGGCGGCTCCCACGTGTCCCGCGGGACGTACGCCGACTCCGACATGTCTGCTGGCAGCGCGCCCCCGCTCCCGAGCCCAGCGTCCGCGGGCGCCGCGCTGGTCTCCCCAGAAACCCTGAGCCGACACAGCAGTCCCCCACCCATACCAGCACATCCGATACACCAACCGGCGCCGTCGTGTTCGTCGCATCGTGTGCATCTGGAATCACCTTTAAGGTATAGATAGTGCAACGATATTCTGGCTATATGGATGTTTATTTATACAAAAGAGTACTGACTCAGTTGTTCACATATTGTTTTAGCACAATATCTCGAAAACTACTCTACTTCCAGTCTATAAAGCTGATATTTCATAGAAAGCTAAATAAGAGATGTCATCTTCACGGTTATCGACAGGATTTAATTAAAGGAGTAAGATAAAAGTAAAGACTGAGAATCCACCATTTTTGATATTAACTACTTTAAAATTGAAAAAAATGATGTTATAATGACCTCTCAAAATGATTTAAAACCCTCTTAAAAAGAATAGGTTATGTTCATAGCACTGTATCAAGTGTAGGTCGTTAGAACTGTCATACCTTTGAAAACTGGCAAGAAAGAAGTTCCTTACTCTCTTTAATTTAAATATAATGTTCTACATAGAATAATTATTGTCCAAAATAATGTATAACACATTGGACTCCTATGTCATGAGATGCGTTATAAAGCAGAACAACTACACAAGTTGTCTTTATTACTGATTTTTTTTACGAATATGTAATTTATTTGTGTCAAACGCCTAGCGATTTTATGAAATAGAGAATTGAAGATGTTCTTCTCACCATTCCTCTTATTCGTACGCACTTATTAAACAACTGTCTGAAAGCATGAAAAATTGCTTACGCCAAGGATGTTATGTATTTATGAGAATTGTTTCTCTTGAAACTGTATATCTTGTGGGGATTACGGTAAGAATGTATCGGCTTGCGCGTAGTCCAGACGGCTGAGTGTAATACTCGTAGCGCTAAATCACAAAGGCGATATAAGTTTCATAGTCACTTTATGAAAGTTATTCGGATTCATAAATCAATGATGTAGTACTTATATTTCATGCATGAATATACCAATATTTAAGAGGCATTTATAATAAATGGCGTCGATTAATTAGGAAGTAAACTAGAATATGTAGCCATAAATGGTTTTTACTACGAAAAATGGCATTGGTAACAGAGATGTTATATTGTGGTTGTAATCCTCAAATGCTAGTAATAAATCTTCTGATAACACCCCGCGACTTGGAACGGTAATATTGGTAAAATTTATTGAGTATTCTGTTTCACAATAGATCAAACATATCTAACTGTAGAATTTTGAGAAATCATACGGTAGAAATGTTGTAGGGTAGAAGTGCTGTAGGATAGAAATGTAAATCATCAAATTTTGTTGATAAGGAAGTCATATTATTATTAAGTTCTCATTAGTACTCGAGGGCAGCGGCGCATCTGTGGTCAATCTCAAGTACGATACACTCGGAGATAAAGTCGGGGATGATCACTAATGTCCATGGGCGGCAGTGACCACTTACTATCAGGTGGACTGTATGTTCGTTTGCTACCTTAAGACGATAAAAAACTACCAGCCCGCTAAGTTTATGTAAATTACCAACTCAGGCTGTTTGGGAATCTCATCCCGAACTAAACTCAACTTCGCCTTAAATTTAAAATGAACCCTAAAATATATCAACAACGTGGCCTATTGTTAGTAAAGTACTCGTATCTGCCCTATAGTTCAAACCAGCATCATTACAATTCTAGGGTAATATTCATTATAACTTCAACCATGCAGATTGCCACGTAATTTGCAAGCTCGTATTAAATGGGTCAGGAGTTACAAGTGGCCACTTGGTACGAAATATGAAATGATGGCATATTAAGCAATTTCATATTGTATACGAGTGACCTCGTTCACGTGAATTATGGAATTTTATGAAGTGGTTTTAATTTTCGTTATATAATTTTATTTAAAGTTTTTGCTCTATAAATCAAAGTCGGAAAAATATTTTATGAAGCTAATTAAATGTAAGCAAAGCATAATATGCTTTGTATATTATACAGTCTAATGAAATATCAGACAGAGTCTCCAATGTACCTCTTA
Source organism: Polygonus leo (assembly GCA_018250455.1). NCBI lineage: Eukaryota > Metazoa > Arthropoda > Insecta > Lepidoptera > Hesperiidae > Polygonus > Polygonus leo. The sequence goes on from DWNR01001338.1 coordinate 5,330, forward strand.
TTTTTCGTTATTAAAAATTTGCCCTGCTTTTCGGAAAAAAATCGGTAAAAAATAATAGACGTGTTAATTCCATCAAGTAATATGTGATCAGCAGGTTGGTTATGTCTAAATTTTTTTCATTCTTAGAGGGAAAATTCTCTTACCAATTTGTGAATAATGCGTTATGATGGTGATGACGGTAAAACAGGCGAGAATCTTTATAAATAGATTATGCTTTTAACTATAAGCACGAATGTCTTCAATAACCATAAAGAAAATCCGAATTTTCCGTAAAATATTTTATCTATATACAATAATACTCTTTTTTTAATTTGGTAATAATCATCTAAAAAAAAATACATCAGATTATTATTTTACTATTAAAATATCTTCTTCATTTAATATATTTACGTTGTTAAACTTAGTCTCATCTCAGTCCCTATTTATAAACTCAAAGTTTGTAGAAAACTTGTCTTTGTTACGGAATTTTCGCCATACTATTTGAAGACTTTTAATAAGTGTTATTCTTATGAATATTAAGTTAGGCATTAAGAAGTTATGATTATTTCTTTGCAGAATTTCTACACTATTATTTTTGAACTTAATCGAAAAACGCCTTTACTACTTAATATTAGGTCGAATGCAAACCTGTTTATTTGTTTCATTCATTAAAAATATTCGTAAGGCAATTGGTGGATATTTTGGAATGCCATCAAGCCAAATGCTTATTTACAGAGCCTGCGTAGAGCATAAATTAAATGAGTCTGTAGGTTTGAGAAGGTTTGAAATGTCATTCGTATCGGAGAAACAACAAACAAACGGGCAACATTCACTCTTATATAGAGAGTATCTACGCATTAGGCATACAACAGATACAGTACTTTTCTCGGCAGCGTCATATTTCAGTGTAATTTATGTGATTCGTAAATTAGAGTACTGCCAGATGTGAGGGTACAATAAAAATCCATATAGGCGTCATAAAGAAATCCTTTTCTCTCTGCCACTTGCGAATGAAGCCTGGTTTTGTGGCTGCGATTTATGAGTATGGCTCGAGTTAGAACAATCGAGAATATTGGTTTTATTTTGACACTGCTACGAATTTATGACGCTTTTGTTACTTTACTGAAATTAAATATAGCAGTATCTTATATCTTGGCTAGAGTTAATGTTATTAATTTAAGTTTGATGATAATAAATTATTCGAAAGTTCATTGAATCAACGTGAGATTTCAACACTACTCGATTTGTGAAGGATGATGTAATTCGATCTAAATTTGGGTGAGTATGGTCAAAATTGGGGATAACACGTTGTACGAAAATCTGTCCATTTTATAGATGAAATACTTATATATATAAAATAAAAAACTTGCGCACAAAGGATGAAGTACCGTTATCTATAAAAAGGCAAAAAGTCACGTTTGTTGTATGGGAGTCAACCTTAAATATTTATGTTATTTTTAGTATTTTTTGTTATAGCGGCAACAGAAATACATCATCTGTGAAAAATTCAACTGTCTAGCTATCGTGGTTCATGGGATACTGCTTGGTGACAGACAGACGGACAGACAGACTGACAGACGGTAAGGTCCCGTTTTTACTCTTTGGGTACGGATCATTAAAAAAAGAGTTTTTTTACTAGAGGCAATTTTAAGTGTCTAAGCAAGTTCCTTTCTTTCACAAGAAAGTTAAACTACTCTTACTAAGTTGGCTATCTAAACTTTCTTGAGGTGAAGTACGTAGTTTTATTTACTAAACTTTAGTTCTTCGCTATTGTCGTTAGACCTTTCTTTTATTTTAATCTTTCTTTTCTTTTCTTTTAAGGTAACCATGGTTTATGTCTAGGAAAGTTTTTGCTAGACTGTCTCGTGTCTAAATCATTTTGCTGTCTCATCCTAACTAAAAGAAGAAAAACATTCATTATATTGTCATTAACTGTCTGTTGTTTGTTTGTAAATAATTTAATAACAAACTTTGCCAGTCCTAACGACCCTATCTAATGGATGTTACGATATTTTTTTTAAACAATCTTTGTTAGTTTAAGTGGTGTTGTGTAATCTGACAAGCCTGATATTTGATGAACCGAAATTATAAAATCCTTATAGTAAAGGGCTGGATGCTTCTATACCTACCTATACCTACTATAACTTAACAGTGATACGTAACATCTTCATCTTCAACTTAACAGGTTGGTTGCATGCTTGTTTCCTACCTTTCTACCATAAAAAAAGCACTCGTACAATATGTGACCACCACAATCTGTATAATCAGTGACCACAATCTTCACCAACTGACTAGCCCCGGATAGACTTAGGTCTATTGAAATTAGTCTTTCAACTTTGTTAACAAAGAAATTTGTTAACAGTCCTATATAGGTCACGAAGGTCACGGACGACTTGCCAACAGAAAACAAAAATACAGACCTATATATACAAAATTCCTTTTGCAGACTCTCTAGTCCACCGTCGATGACACTTGGGCCGTCGTTATCTCTTCAGCCAGTTCTGTTTGGACCTGGCATAGGGGCGGTGCATCCACTGCCTCCAGCCAGACGACCCTCGCGACCTTCCGCTGCTATACAGAACATGCATGTTATCAGCGCGTGAGTATTTTTGATGTAACGGAGATGGGTATTTTTGATAATTACTACTAAGTGATAATAGATAAATTTAATATAATAATTCTAATTTGTATAGTTGGTGTCTGTGTTAAATAGATGACCGAGAAAAAGAAAGGTTTACTGAAAAAATACCGTTTTTGGGACCTAAGCTAACCTTACCTTCAAAAATTGTTTAACCTTACTGCTTCCTTGGCGGGACTAGAGAGCGGTGACCGATTGGGCCGTCGTTTGCTGCTCACCGTGATGTCCCAGGCTGGCAACGTGTGGCTCGTCGCCACAGGATTGGGGGGGAACGTGTGGCCCCCCTCAGAGTAGGGTCCGGTGCGCGTCACCGGCGGAGTCGGGGAAGTATGCCGCTGGCGTTCCCGCGTCTCCGCCACTCGGTGGTGAGGAGGAACACCGTCTGTTTTTAGTAGGTTGGAGTCCCACATAACCCGCCGTCTGGCCCCTAAGGCGGCGGGTATCCGTGCGGATTTATTCAGACGTAAAAAAAAACTTGTTGCTAAGCTAATCTTAACTTTAAATTTAATTTTAATAATTTAATTTTCCTCCGGCAATCCTAGTGTTAGAGTAGTATTACAGTTAGAGAATTGCAAACAAGATGGAGGATTTTTCAATACATACCAGAAATAGCTAATTGCTGATGTTGCAAATTTTGCAATTGTATGCGTTTTACCACAGAACCACGCCTACCTACTGTAAGTTAAATGTTGCGGTGGTGCTTCCGTACACGAACTATAGAGAATTCTCTCCAAAATGGTTTGTGGTTAACATCTATATATCAGAATTCTGTTAACTTTAGTAAACTTGCAAACAACATGTATTTGTGGTAATTTATTTGTTTATCAGTTATTTTTTTGTCATACGAAGATTGTAATAGTTAAATTACTAAAAATAAAAATAGGCAATTACATTAAATAATAATAAAGAAGAGTTAGTTAACAATTTCATCTTTATTTACAACCTCTTATTTACTAGCTAGCTTGCCGATATCGGTCTTTTGAACTGAGATAGGATAAGATTATATCACGCTGGCCAAGTTACATATACATAACTTACAGATTTTTCAGACATGTTAGGAGAGCATAACTTTGCTTCATCATTAAATCATGATGTAGGTTTATAATTTTATTGTTGATGAGTGCTGTAATATATATGTACTTACCTACAGTAAAAATAGTAACGAGTACTGTGTTATAAATATTTGAAAATACGACAGATATTTACCAGGTGGTAGAACTAATGTTTCAACCAGAGAGGCACCACCACCTCATGATCCTCCGTGAAGCAATTTTTGTGTTTCGGTTTGGAGAGGCGTGGTTGCCAGCTATACTTAACAAGAGGCGAACATCTTAGTCCTCAAGGGTAACAATGCTTTTGTGGTCAATCTCAAGTACGATTCGATCGCACTTTGATATAACTACTACCGTCCATAGGCGGCAGCGACCACTTACCATCAGGTGGACTGCTCGTTCGTTTGCTACCTTTATACGATAAAAAATAAAATGTACACAAAATTTAACCATAATTATAACTTTAAGGATTTATTTTACGTCATTATATGACAATATGAAGTTTTATCTCGTGATAACTCTTCACTACGAGAAGACGAGATCATAAAGCAGAGTATTTATAACGACATTTGACGTTGGTCTCAACAGACTTGTATAATTACTTGGCAAGTGGTATTTACCCTCCGTTGTATATTAATTTCCAAGTTTATAATTGCTTTAGACCCTTTTACATCTTACATAATAAATGATTTGCGAAGTGGTATTTAGGATTTAGCTGTGTCATTAATACGTGAAAATATTTGAAGTAAATAGCAAGTAGTGTTAAGTGGTATTTTAAAAGTTAATGAACAATGAATAGAGAGGTGGTATAACTCATATAGTTCGACCGGAGAGGTACCACGGCCACCCTCACAATCCTCCGTGAAGCAATTGGTGTGTTTCGGTTTGGAGAGGCATGGTTGCCGGCTATACTTACTAACGAGGCGAACATCTTAGTTCACAAGGGTAACAGTGCTTTTGTAGTTAATGCCAAGTAGGTACGATTCAATCGTACACGCATATGATTACTAACGTTCACGGGCGGCAGTGACCCCTTACCACCAGGTGGACTGCATGCTCGTTTGCTACTTTTATATAATAAAAAAATATTTAAATATTGTGTATTATCAAGAGTGTGGTAAATAATATAGAGTTTCAAAAGTCGAGGCCTTTTTGCCGTCCTAAAAATTTTGTGGATTGAGCATAAAAAAATATTTTAGGAAAATTTACTTCCTAAAATAAAAATTATCATTTTACGTCACAATATAATTTCCTATATATTTCGAAGACAACTCTTAACCATGCCATCACATTTGAATTACAATCAACATTTTGGTGTTGATGACTAAGAATAAATAAAAGATGGTAATAAAAACGCAATTTCATTCAAATATGATGACAAAGTTTATTCAAACAAAGGATCGGGCCTATAAATCGTCTATAAGCAAATGCCCACAGGCGTTGTAAGCACTGAAACTATGTTGGCGCCTCTCCTGCAGATACAGTCTTTAAATAAAGTATCGCAAGTTTCTCTAGGCATTCAAAATATCCATTCCATTGGTGGATAGTCTGATTGCACTGTCGAGTACGGAAATTTATTGAATTCCCTCGAAGAATAATTTTATCCATTTCTTCCCTCTCACATCAGATATGTAAAAAAGTAGGTCAAATACGCATTGGACTCGCACTTGAAAGATTCTGTTCTGACTGCCTACAGACAGTGTTGCGATACTGTTGTACTAAATTTCATATAGTTCAGAGAGAAATTAATAACATTTTAATATTTCTTGTTTTAATAGCGACCCTAGTACCACACATTTTATATATATAAAAAAAATAACTACCTTTAATTAAAGTTCAAGATTCAAGAGTTCAAAAAAAAAGTTCTAGAACAGACGGATCGATGGACGGACAGATGGGTACAAAACTGATAACGAAGTCTTAATACTACTAATAGTTCCTTTGGCACCTTTAGAGTACAGAAAGTTAAAAATGTAATGAAAAATGCAATTACATGCAAATATGATGACTAAGTTTATTCAAACAAAGGACATCGGGCCTATAAATTGTCTATAAGCAAATGCCCACGGGCGCTGTAAGCACTGAAACTATTTTGGCACTTCTCCAGCAGACACAGTCTCTAAATAAAGTAATGCGAGTTTCTCTAGGCTTTCGAAATATTCATTCCATTGGTGAATAGTCTGATTGCTCTCTCGAGTACGGAAATTTATTGAATTCCCTCGAAGAATAATTTTATGCTTTTCTTTCCTCTTAGTATGCGGGTATGATAAATGATGACTGTAGTAGGTACAGTAAAGAGAAAGATGGTTCAAACATTATTTTTTAGAGTTCCGTAACCGAATGGCTATGTAACCTATGACTAAGGCCCGTATTAATTAAGTGATTGAGTATTGAGGTCGTGAGTACTTTTAGTCCATTATCTAGTGCTTAGACCGCACTGGGGATCATTCATAAACATTAACATGCGTAATATATATTTTTGTGTTATTAGAAATGTTTTTAGATCAAAACTTAACATAATCAATTACATGGCACCAAGGATTTAGTTGATTATACAACTGTTTTGGGTGCTTTTCAACAAGGTTTGTCAAATATCGCCAGGTCTTTAGAAGTAGCAAGGAAACTGTGGTCAGCCTCAAGTACGATCAATCGTTTATCATCAGGGGGATAGCTCGTTGGCTACCTTTTATACATTTTAATTTAATTTATTATTTTTTTTCTTAAACACATTTCTTATCGCATATTCGTTGTGTTATAAATAGTATACCTACATCGCTTATAATGTTATTGATATTTGATAGCGGTTCGACCAGTCCCTAGCTAGAAGCAACCGCAAGTTCCGCAGTCATAAGGAAAGAGGGTCAAATATTACCCTCATGAATGTTTACGGTCAGTAAAGGTTTCATTGCGCATATTTGTATCCCAATAATACACATTTATGTGTTTCCTTCGTACACAAACTAAGCATACATTAGGGAAGGCTTTAAAATGATATGGCCGAATGCACTCTACTTTCCGTTTCGTTTTGTTGATAACATTTTTTTTATCGTTTAAAATATACATAACATACTAGCTGATCCGGCAAACGTTCTGATCTGCCTTATAAAGTACATAATCGCTTTAAAAATGGGGGTTGTGGGTAGGAGGATGAAGATTATCATATGTTTTTTATGCCTAATACAAAAAAAAATGAAATATCCAAAAATTGACAAAAACATTAATTGAAATACCTTATTCTATCGGATCAAATTATGAATTTAAATAATTTTCTAATCAACTTAATATCACGCAAAGAAATCATATAAATCGGTCCAGGCGTTTAGATGGGGCTCGACGAATAACACTCGGATACAAGAAATATTTATAATAGATAAAGTTCATTAAAATTCCGAATACATTTATTGTATATGTATTGTAAACGTATAAATAATAAATAAATTCGTTAAGTGTAGATTGGCCTCGCGCCCAAAGGGTCCTGTACCACCTACCACCTACATAAAAAAGGCGTTGTCCGTAAAATTATGAGTTAGAATAATAGTTTAAAATGTATTACATACGAGCGAATTAGATGGCATTTTACCAAAGTATAAGCAAATTTACTGGATAAACTTAACTGTTGTTATAGCCGGAACAGTAATACAAGCCCTTTAAAAAATCTAGAATCTATTTCTTACAGTTCGAAGGCTACAGCCATGTGCCAGATTTATAAAAGTCAAATTAATGTTTGTGTTCATACGAATCAAACTTTAATTACTATCTTTTATATTTTTCGTCTTTGTTGTTGTACCGTGTGTAAAAGTACAAGTATCTCCCTACAACGATTCACTAGATACAGCCACGTGATAAAATGATATAGGTACAGAGAAGTCTTATTCATATCACGCCCATGTCTTCTGTCCCGGCTGAGCCCTTAGTAGGCTTGCCATAGATCACACAGAAAAGCTGTAAAGACCAGTAGGGCCAACAGCGACTACACAATTCGAAAAAAAATCTTATTAATAGGGTGTACCTACAAAACGACTGTAATTGTATGAATCGGGCTTATGATACCGAATTGTCATGTTCATGGTAATTATATTAATTATCATAATTGGCTGGTACAGAAATGAAATGAATCAGTCGAAGCAATTATCGTAATATGGCAAGGTAAAAAATCCAAAAGAGTTACGAATACTGTAAAAACCTTCGGAAAACAGCAACACAGATCTTTGGACGGGTACGAAATAAATTACATTCAAAAAGAATAAACTGATTACTCACACTTCAGAGTACTTCGCATGTTTCCTGTTACTCTTTGAGTAGCTACCAAGTTAATTTAATGGAAATTTGAGCACATATTGCTGTTCAGGTCAGTTTTTTTTAAGTCTGTAAAGGTAGCAAACGAGCCGCCCATGGACATTAGTAGTCATGCCTAAGTAAGATTGACCCAAGGTTGACCACAAATGCGTTACTACCCTTGAGGACTAAGATGTTCACCTCGCGTTTAAGTATAGCCAGCAATCACGCCTCTTCAAGCCGAAACACAATAAATTGCTCCATGGAGGATTATGAGGGTGGCGGTGGTACCATCCCTATCGAGCTACATGAGTTCTACCACCTGGCAATAATGATGAGACAGAAAGATGAGTTTATGGTAACTGTTGGTATTTTTGAGTTCCGTATCAAAAACGGTGTCTATTACTAACACTTCGTTGTCAGTTCGTCTGTCATAGAGCTAATTTTGTCCTAAACCTGCTATGGAAGCTACAAATATAGGCATTAAAAATAATATTTAAAATGGAAAATAAAATTGTGCTCCTATTACTAAATAAAAGGTTTTTTGGCATACATAAGATGTGTCTGCGTTTTCTGATTCATGAACAGGTTTCAGTACACTTTCTATCATTCCAAAATGTATCTTAATGCTACTTTCGGAAAATGAATACAGTGATATAATAACTAAATTGCGAATTTAGCTTATAACAACATCTGTAATTCATGTTCTTTATTACTCGTGTAAAATACACAACAAAGGTAGTTTGTAGCGTTTCGGTCGCTCGCGAGGGAAATTGCATTTTCCCTCTGAATGTGCTCTAATGAAAAGCACTCGGGCCGTGACACAATATTCTCTAGTGCTTGGAAATTAACAACTGGTGGTGCCGCCATCTTGAGCCTATTCCTGTATTAAGTACAATACAGGAGGGGAAGTGAGAGTGGGGCGGCGAGGGCTGAAATACTAAAAACAAACGAGTGTTTTACAAATTTGTGTATATAAGAGAGATACTGTTCTATTTTTTAGATTTCTGTATTTTATTAACCTAGTATTCTATCAGTTATTTATACATTATTAGTCACAAACACACACACACATACACAGGTTAGTGATGTGGCAATTATCTATATATAAGATAAATAAAATAAAATCCATAATTGGCTGTTTAGTCTCTAAGATTTGTGTTGTTTTTTAAATTTAAGAGCTGTGGATTTGTTAATAAATAAATAAAATAAAATAAAGGGGTACCAACCGGTCTGACGTTCCATTCATGAAACGGCTGTATCTCTTGAAGCGTAATAAGTAGACAATATATATCGGTGGTGCTGCTATTGAAATAAATAAATATATCTACGAATATATACACTGGTACAACAGCAAGTATGAAATTAAAAGTTAGAAAGTTTCCATACAAGAAATAGGTATTTTTGGAACTACGTATAAAAATGCAGACCCATTGGTAACAACTGTATTCCTTAGTACGGAATTCTTTGTGTGCGAGTCCAACTCTCATCTAGCCGAATATATAAAGAAAACAAAATAAGAAATAATAACTACTATGAAAAAATTGAGCATGTTATTGTCTAGAAATTACTATTTTATTTTTTTTACATCATGATGATAATTTTTTTACATGACATGACGAACACATACGATATGATATGATATATCAGAAGGGATGTTTCGTATTAACCCAAAAGAGTGTATGAGAAAACGCTACACATTTTGCAGTAATATACAACCCTAAAATATTACGATATAAATTGAAAATGTTTAGATTAGAGAGACCGGGCTTTGTCATTAATATTGATGAATCTGTGGCAGAGAGATGGGAACATTATAGCCTTAAACAAAGGAACTTTGCAAATTCGCGCCACCGTATTATTAGGGATTTAATAATTTATTGCTGCATTGTAATAATGTTTTGGAAGCGCAGGTTTGATGTTTAGATATTTGGATACAGTATACATTACTGAGGACAGAAATATACTTCACTTTACTTTCTAGAATTATTTCAAGTTACCAAAGTGTTAATAGCTGCGAAGAAAGAATTAGTCTCAAATTTCTCAATATGTCCTACATTACTTTTTTTTTTTTTTATACTTAAGCTAGGCGATAAGGCAGACGGGCCACCTGATGGAAAGTGGTCACCGTCGCCTATG
>DWNR01001339.1:0-15410 GCA_018250455.1 Polygonus leo
AAACGGTCCTGTACATTTTTCTCCATCGATTTTTAATTAAATAATTATATGCGATTAAAAGTACTATTATTCCCCTTAGTTTTAAACTATTTTGGTTAATGTCCGCCACCCTTCGCAAAGCGGGTCAGATATGCCCAATGACCTTTGTATAATAATAAATAAAACACAACAAGTTATTTAAAATTAATTTATTTAAAAATGTCTGGTATTTCAGTCTTCATATTTTTATATTGTTTTTATAAATATTTATATGAATATTTGACAGTACATACTCTTAGCAGTACGTAAGGCTTCTTTTGCTTTCCGATATGAACATGTTCACACGGAATTTACTTCCTTCCGCTTTAGATGACTGAGTCTAATTAGAATACCTGACAGTGCCTGTAAAAAGTTTTAACGGGATTTTGACTTCCAGAAATTTATCTTTTATTTTTACTAAAGTATTTTCTTTTTGGATTTAAAGCGTATGACATTATAGATTTATTGTTGTGTTGTACGTATTCCTACATTAATACAAAATTAAACTAAAGATACCACTTTTGGTATTTTCTTTTTTTGTTTGTATCAGTATTATTGCATATCTATTACATTTTGTATTAAATACAATTTAAAAGTTAGTTGATTATGAAACAATGCTCATTTTTATTTCTGTTTGTCTCATACAACATATTAAGTTAACTTCGTTAACAGAACTAACTTACAGAATATTTCTAATTTAACTACTTTTATTGTTTTAATTATAAAAGTAATATAAAACTAGAAATAAATTCAAAAGTCTTCATAAGTAATTTATTTATAATGAAATACGTTGGGCACCCCCAACAGAAAAGGCGGTTAAAATAAAAAAAAATGTATTGTATTCTGTGTGGGAATTTCAGTTACGTGATTTGATGCAAAAGATTCGAGGGTGGAAAAGAAAAGGCCATGTATAAATCACCCCTAATCGTTTCTTTTTTTCGCTGTACACTTGTTGCATCACCTACAACAAATTTATTTGAACACTCGTAGAACTTTTAAAAGGATTATAGGTCTTATATCGAAGGCAGTAAGAGCGATTTTAAAGTACCTTTTTGAAGTAGATGCATATTAAATTTTGGCAGAGGGTCGTAGAATAGAGGGTGGTGAATTTTAGGGGTTGTTGAACAATTAACCTAGTCGCAGGTAAACTCATTTCGTATGATAGAAAAAATCTGATGATTTTGCATTTGTGTAATATAACGATGTATGAAATTGTATACTGATTCTATAATACTTTATGTATTGATTAAATTATAAGCTAATTCTATTCTATATTTATTTGACTGACAAATTAATTATCTTGTTTTTACATAAGTGTGGATATAAGTTATTAAATCACATAGATTTATAATGTTATAATAAGCAAAATAATTTGTTTAATAAATATTTTGTATTCGTTACACAGTTTTTCATTTTCATTCCTTAAATTTCCATATATCGTACATCATAATTATCTTTGGCGAGATCATATCTTATTACAAAAATATGTGAAACAAAAAGTGTATGCATGTATTCTGAACACTTATCATCATGAGACACTCCTTATAAGTAACCGCTAACTACCCAAATCTTTTTATCGAACATAAAAAGCTTCTTCCAAGCTAATGAGCGTCGGCATTAAAAAACGGAGGGCGATAATCATCCCCGATGCTGTACCTCTCGTTAAATTCCTCTTTTTTGAATACCCTGTATGATGAGTTTTGAGAGTTACGTGTCAAAAAAGACCAAAATAAGGATCAAGGTACTATTTTTATACATTAACGCATTCACTGACCACCGTTAATGAACGTAAGATAAATTTGATGTGGAGAAAATGAATGTTATTATTATAAGACCCTATTACATACCGCAATGATGGTCATCATAAAACGTAGAGTGCTAGTCAAGATTATATTATAGAGCTTCGTTATATTATTTACACAAGTATATGTAAGATATTTCAAATAAAAAAATGGAAAAAATTGCGCACGAGACGGGTCACTTTCAATGTCTTTTCCTTTCAAAAAATACAAAGAATTATTTAATGGAAAGAGAATAAGCATTAAGGATTTTTTGCCACTACTGCATATAGTACCTATAACGTAGCACTTTAACTATCATACATACTAACCTTGTTCTATCCGAGATTTGTACATATGATAGACTGCCTTCTCATTTGTAAAAATCATCACATAAAAAGAAAATCATACACATTTAATAAAAGTAATTCAAATTTTCTTATGTCTGTTTTTTTTAATAATGTAAAAAAACAGTACCATGTAACATAAAACTCAACATAAGCTACCCTACTCATCCATAATCTCTATCGATCGGTCAGATTTAAAAACATATTTTTATTTTTTAGCCTAGTTCTATTTTAGTCTTTTTCATTTATGGTTTAGGGATAGGGATATTATATTTAGGGATGGATACAGTCGACGAGCAAAGCCGCGGGCAGCATCTAGCAATTTTATAAGGATCGGGATTACTCCCAAGGTTTTAATTAAGGATTCGACACGCTCTGTTTGAGCGGTTCAATAAGATTCTAATAGCTTTCCTTTTCACGTGATGGGATCGAGGAGATACTTTTATTTTTGATTATTATGTTTTTGATTCAAACAAATGAAGCTACAGTGTTCAGATTCATTTATACCTTTTGATTGTGATTATTTTGATCGAAGTCTTGATTAAGTTTTATGTTGATGATAAAATGGGCTAGTAAACTATTCTGTTTTAATTTTGTAAGCTTGAGATTTATTAATTTAATATTACAAATGTCTGTAGGTGGCAATGATCAGGTAGTAGACAGAAAATAGGAACGAAAATATAAAAAAAAAATGAAATTATTGACATTTACATTTGTGAAATAGCTTTAATTTGCACTAAACTAAATAAAATAAAATACATAAGGTAACTTAATAAAATAAATTATTTTAAAGACATGTAAGTATTATAATAGCCAGGTCTCTGCCTAGGTAGAGATAGACAACTTGAAAAAATGTATTTCTTTAATAACAATATCAAAGTAAAATTAACGGCTCTTAATTAAGTTAATTAATCATCCAATTATGGGTCAAATATGTGCGACATATGTTTTAGTATTTAGAGCACAAATTATTATAGTGTTGCGGTAGTCATCTGTAATTGTTTGCGTCATAACAATTTAAATGGTTCATTAAGTCCTCAACTGCGATGAGATCCGCAGTAAATTTTATTGTGACTTCACCATCCTTTAGAACATTGAAAATATACAGAGTACGTGTTTAAATATTGAGAAATGACATTTCATTTTGCCTCAGTCTTAGGATAAGTTATAAAGCTTATTTTAACCAAATAAGCTTTATAACAGTATGCGGCACACTGTAATAAAACACATATTGTCGTCTTATGACATGTAAAGTCCATCGGCTATACTTACACACTAGGCAAATATCTTAGTCCTCAGAAGTAGCAACACATTTGTGGTCATCCTCAGGTACAATTTAATCGTATTTGGGGATGATTACTACCACACTATATCGTGGACTGCATATTCGTTTACTACCTTAACACTTTATCGTCTTAACATGTGATCCATTTGTATACACCATCTACAAAGTTGTATAATCTGAGTCCTCAATTTAAGCAATTTGTCGAAACAAGAGTCAGTTTAGCTGAGCTGTTAAGTACCTACGATCAACAAAATTGCTACCGAGAGAAGCAATTCCATATTAATCAGGATTTACGAGTACTTGCAATTTTTTATTACCTTGACTTGATTTATGGAACACATAATATTTGGAATTTTTTGGCACTCTTCAATTTTATTGTATGAATTAAATAAATAATATTACTTGGTATTTTTAGAACGGATTATAAGTGATTCTGGTTGGTTCTTTTCTAAACAGTTCTTATCATTCATGATTATAACAAAAACGTTACTAACATATTAAAAACAAAATATTATTAATTGAAAAGATATCTTGCGGTACAGTAATACATACTGAAAATGAAATGAAACATCAAATGAAGTCTGAATATGTACTTTATTTGTTCTCCTCCTCACTTCATTTCTTCCATCATACTATTTGACAAAGAACAAGATGCTGCCTAGATCAAGGGGACTGGTGGTAGTCTTCTAAGATCTGGCTTCTGCGTTCCTTCTTATTGCGTAGATGCAACGTATGGAAAAGGTTTTATGTTGGGGTATTCCCTGATCACTCTGGCATGACGTTCTTTAGAATAGATGCGAAAAGAGCTTTCATTCATGGTAAAGATAAAGATGACATAGGTAAACATGACCGCTTACCATCAATTGACTCATCCGGTTAATTTTTAAGTTAAGATATTAATTAAACACACACACACATCTTTACACGGGGTAGGCAGACAGTATCGAGTGCCAAATGGCACGGTTCTGACATACTTGCCTAGCTTCTTCCACTTTCATAATCTCATACAAACACGCAGATTTCGGAGACTCTTTACACCTCCTTCAAACAGATACTAATTAAAAATAACCCTTAAGAGTTCGGTGGAGTGGTGTCAATTAATGGCGACCGTCATTATTTGCAACGAGCAGCGCGTGCGCACCGGAGCGGCGGGCGGTCGCAAAAACTGCTACTGATTGCTATTTCGAGTTACTCCTTTTATGCAACAGCCTAGCCAGTCAAGTTACAGTCAGTACTAGTCAGTGCCCATGCTTTGTATTATAGATTATTTGCCCAGTATTGGGTCTCAGGTGTTTAATTCAATGTTGAAATTGTTTTACCTACAGGAAGAAAAGCAGCGCATGTAGAGTCAATATAACCTTTTTTTAATTGTTGCGACACCAAGGTCTTCAGCCTTTTAATTTGAAACAAAAGAATGTATGAATTTATTATGTGAATGGTAAGCTTATGAGTTCTTGCTCGACCAATTAGCTAGCCAAGCAGAGTGCTAAGTGCAAGCTTGAAACCTCAATCGTCTTTGATTTTTCTGTTATGTGTACATTGGAAATTAATTTCCAATTGTTTTTTGTTGAAGAAATCGTTAAATATTGTCACAAACAAAATTTAAATATAAGAAAACATTATATGTTAGTACAGACATACTTGTTAACAGATTTCTTAATATAAATAAGAGTGCAGAGGCCTAGCAGACTAGTAACAAGATACAAGTTTTTATGGTTTCTCGATCGTACGTAGGCCGCACGCGCTAGCAATTACATGTAATGAAGGCTGCGCACTGTAATCACTGTACGAAGACCTTTTTAGCTCTTAGCTACTTCGTCGGTTTCTTTTATCTGCTCTCCTTAGGTATTCCCTTACGTACCTACTGCTGTGTTCAGTTTCATTCTATTGGCTACCATTAAAGCTTGTAGTATTTTTGTGTTGATATATGCACATAATATATTTAGGCAAATATCAACAATCTAGTTTTGCAATCTACATAATATAATATATATACATCACATACATCCACTTTTGCAGCGTCGGTCTTCCATCTAGTTAAATTGACAACCGATGTTTTTGCGTCTATTGCAGGAGATCCATTCTAAAAGTTTCCTGCTGGTAAACGTGGTCTGCTCTTCAATATATCCTTTGGTAAAATTTTGGGTAAATTAGATGGCTTAATTCTTCTTCAGATCTAATTAGGGACACGTTTGCGAGAGCGACACCCATAATATACAATACCAGACAATAGCTCATAAATCATAGGCCTTCTGCATCAGCCAGTATCCTAACCAACATAGCTATAGATAGTAGAACTAATAAGTGCAATAAACCCACAGTTAGCTTTAATCAACGGACTTTGCGTGCTCCAATCTAAATGCTAGGCCGTTCTCGTTTATTGCTACCAATTACTTGCGCGTGCGCCGCTTTACAAACTAGTCAATGTACGCGTACACGCACTTATGTGTCATTACTATGTAGTTTCACTTACTGCTTGCGTGTATTTTCAAATCTAATAATTTTTAAATTTATAGTTAGATAGTGGTTAAAACTTTGCTGCGTACACTAGACATGTATATTTCGAAATTCAGGCACCAGAAAAAGTTGGCACAGGAGAAAATTGTGATCACAAAAAAAGTCTTTCAATAGTGCGAACTTTACCAATCCGCAGGATAGGATAGTTGACTTTATTTATTAAATTTTTAAGACGCTTAAGTATTAAGAAAATTGATTATCATGAAACATTTTAATTAAAACATTTAATGTCTTTTTGTTCCAGTATAGCATGATGTAACAGGAATACTTGAGAAAGGAAATAGAGGATTCGAGCGCTACTCGCAGGATGTATTGTTAGTGAATTACAAATTCCAGGTTATTAACTCGATTGCTATGAAGTAGCTTAGAGCATTAGCTTTTTTGTCAGTACATACCTTCAACATTATCTGAAGCAATTTCGAGACGCAGGGTTTTTATCCAGATAGCTTCCAATAAATTAGAAATAATCGCCACCATTACGTCATTACAGTAGACAGGAGTTATTGGCTTTTTACAGGGAATTAATTAAATTAACTGCCATTATCAGCGCTAAGATGGCGTCACGTAGAGCTAATTTTGAAATTGATTTAAGCTTTGTTTATGGCCAATTCAGTGCATGTTATTTGGAACACGTACATGTATAGAACAAGACAGACATTAGGTCAATAATGATATATGATTTTATCTGAGACAAGTGCCAAAAGGCTTTTTATTGCATGATAAATATAATTTAAATGTTTGCGTCAAAAATTTTGTCTGGACCCCCTAAAAAGGCCACACAGACGCGGTCGCGCGCAGAAGTTTTACATACATTAGCCCATACTCATGTTCTTTACCTGGATAAAATAATCTTTGTACCTATATACATATTACATGAACGAAATTTTCCGATGAGTTAATGCGAGTCATAAAGATTTGTGGTGTATCGTTGAAACCAATCCGTTCAGACGTATTGGCATGACCGTATAACAACTAAACGTCCAAACATACAAAGTTGAGTTTTATAACGTAATTTGGATTTAAAACAATACCATTTACTTACTCATTACATAGGTGTTTTCCCTCATCACACTGGTGTTTTCTCAGAAATTTCAAGTCGAGAGTTTTTTTTATTAAAATTTGCAATTTTGTTGTCTTTAAAATATCATTACGAAAGTTATCTCTTTTCTCTATTACGATCTCAGATAGCAGCCTCCTATTTTTTATTGTGTAAAGGTAGCAAACGAACATTCAGTCCACCTGATGGTAAGTGGTCACTGCCGCCCATGGACATTAGTAGTCACCCCCAAGTACCATTGACCCAAAGTTGATCACAAATGCGTTACTACCATTGAGGACTAAGATGTTCGCCTCGTTTGTAAGTATAGCCGACAACCACGCCTCTCCGAACCGTAACACTATAAATTGTTTCACGGAGGATTATGAGGTAGGTGGTGGTACCTCCCCGGTTGACCTATATGAGATCTACCACCTTGGAGGTTATTATAACAAACCTAGTCAAGGTTAACAATGCGACCCATCACATCCACTTATGGAAATCGATCAGTTTAATTAAAAGGGTCTGATACTTTGTTGTTTTATTACACGTAATTTGTTAGCCCAGTTTCCATTTTATGATCGTTTTCTTACCTGATTGCTATTTAAAAAAAATCAGATAATTGGAAAATAAACTGAATTGTTTGTTCCGACATATAATAAGTTGGAATACAACAACAAACTTTTTGAGAACGTTGTTATTTATAACGAAATTAACACGTCAGAAAGGGGTGGTTTCGGCGAATTAACCCTTTTATTGTGACGGCCAATTTAACCCTTCAATTTAACCCTTTTGATCGACTTAACCCGCAATCAATCAGTTGAAGAGGGTTACTGGTTATTAAGATTAACGACTACTGATCTTAGTGACTAACTCTACTACTAACGAGTTAACGACATGCGAAAATATATTTCGAAATGTATCTGTATCAATTCGAAAATATTTTTGGGCTTATGGTCATAATTTACATTTAGGTCTTGTGTTTTAGCAATATGTGTACAAAATTTTTTGACGATCAATTAAGTAGCTAAGGTGTGAGAGGCGAGACTCACATTCGCAATTAATATATAATATATACTAGGAATTAAGAGGATGATATAGGGATGTTCTTTTTTATCGTATAAAGGTAGCAAACGACGTGCAGTCCACCTTGTGGTAAGTGGTTACTGCCGCCCATGGACATCAGTAAATAACCCCAAGCACAATTAAATCATACCACAAGTTTGATCATAGATGCGTATGCTACCCCTGAGGAATAAGATATTCGCCTCGTGTATAAGTATAGCCGGTAACCACGCCTCTCCAAACCGAACAACAAGAACTGTTTCACGGAGGATTATGAGGGCGTCGGTGGTACCTCCCCGGTCGAAACGAGTTCTACCACCTGGCCAATACATATGTTCGTATATTATGTCTAAAGAACGAGCTATCAAGTCTAAATGATTATGTAAAACATAATTATTCCATCACCAGGTATCGGACCCGGAACCATTCAAAGGGCACACCGTTATGGTAGCCACTACGCCATAACGTAGCACATACCTAAATGGGAGGCAGTTCCAATTTTCCATGTTCGAAATTCGCCAAATGCAGCAGTTTCTTCGTCTCTCGTTGGCGATGTGAACCTTCCTTATACGGAACTCAGGTAGTTATAATAATTACATTGATTCGCGTAACGTTGGAGGAAAGTACACCACTCATTATACCGCCTTACTGGGTGTTGCGTTTAACTTGGCGTTTTCGAAAAAGGAAGTGTATTTTAAACAGTAAGCTTGATTTTATTTTTTATAGTTAATTACACAGTTTTGTAATTAAATTGAATGAAATAATTTATTGCACAATCAAGCAAAAGTTGTGTACGAAGCAAAAGTGGTTAATTGAGACTAGATATTAATTATTTTTATTTTAACGAAGTGTTAATATAGTAATCAAAATTAAATTTTGCTGCAGAAAAGCAGTGGTTAAAACATAAAATTAAATTAATTTAAAATTTAAACGAGTTTATGATACTAGCCAATCTCAATCTCTAATACATAATATTATCATTACTATCACAGATTTTTGAGCAGTATTCCCATTTTTACATTAACAGCATACAGGTTGTACCTCCGTATATCGTTGGTCGAACAATACCAGTTATAAACTTGCGATAGAAAACACTAAAATGACTATCACGTCAATGTCTTCATCGTTGTTCATAATTTATTGATATCAGTGTACAAAGAGTAGTGATGTTTCCATTATAAAAATTAAATTTTAAAACTAAATCTGCGTACAACCTGGAAGAATATAAAATTACAACTTAAAACAAATCCTTTGCAATAAACGCCAGCAACCTGGATTTTATGGTAATTAAAAAGTAATTTTATTGACCATATTTCAAAAAGTAATAAAAAGAAAAGTGTAGTTATTAAAGCACCTACTTACATGTTTAACCCTTTCTGATCCACAAGTTTTTGTGTAATCGAGATAGCACCAAAAAGTCGTATTTATTATGCTATTAAAAGTCCAAATTCATATTAAACGCGTCCGTTGCTGTTGTAAAATTATACCAAAAACGTTTTTGAGTGCAAATGATACGTTTACGAGCGCATATGAGATTTTAATATACGGCTTAGTGCGTGAGCTCCATTGTAACACCTTTTTGCGTTAATGTGTGTGGAGAGCATCTAATTATCGATGATTGGCGTCATTCGACATGATTTGCCTTAATGACTGCAAATGGGGGCAAGCGCCCGTGCGGTCATACCGATTACGTACGGCCCGCTTGTAGGGAATTCGCCTCCGTCATTATATTTCACTATTTACGGTCGGTTCTCGTTCGTGAATGACGATAATGGCGGCTAAATGGTGTCGTAAACAACTTGTTGATAAATATCCTATTTGTAGAGTTAACAGCCGACGATATGCCTATTTATAAGACCAATAAACGCTCTCTAAAGTCATTGTTGCAGGATTACCGCAAATGCTTCGATACTCGACAAATTATTTTATTCAAAACAATTAACAATATCAAAATTTATGCTTGCTCTTACAAACTACACGTCTGCCTACACGTCTAAATCCAGTCCGAGTTAATAAAAGATAATGAAAAAGTGGGGAGGGTTTTAGCATTTTATCGTAACCCTAAATAATAGTGATAAAGTGCCGAATAAAAAGATTTCGAAAGATAAATATGGTGTGGAGGCATGGAGGGTATTTTTATCGTTTTGATAATAAAATATCGCTTAGCACCATAATAAAACTGGCGTTATCTCGCGACCAGGGAGGCCTTGGTGCGGCCCTTAAGAGGTCCTGACCCAACATTTTGCTGATAAAATTTCTAAATTTTATTCGGGTTACGCTTTGGTATCCAACTTTGATAGGAAGCGATAACTTTTTCAAGTTTTTTTTGTAAGTTTGGACAGATAAATTCTGTTTTTATAAATTGAAAATAAATTAGAAAATTTAAACTTTAAAGAAAAGGCTTTCAATGTTGAGAAGATTGTCTGGGTAAAATATTGATTTAATATTAATCAAGATAAATTAACAAAAAATAATATACTGCTACACTAAATCATTGCACTACCATTGCATTGCAATCCAGGCAAATGGCATAATTGTTTTGCTTTCATATACATATATCTGTTATATTTTCAAACTATCACTACGTAATAATATTTATTGAAGGTTAGTATCCCTATTAAGTCGAGCCCACCGACCAATACACCTAAGCAATAACCGAACATTTTTTACCGTCATTCCAAATCGATTAAATTCATTTATTCAAACATCCGCCGAGTTCGATGCGTCATAATCTTATAAAAACAACCAACATCACAGGATCAATCTGTGAAAACAAAGAGTCATCATCGATCATTTGGGGCTCGGACCGTTGGGGCAACGGAGAGCGACGGTAAACCAAAACCGTGCTCCGAAATTATGGGCCTAAGAAAACAAGAAAAAATCGCTTGAAGATTTATTTAAGGGAGCGTAAAGATCTGTTTATGGTATGCGTCGGTAATTAAGGCGGCTCGCACACGTGCGCGCGCGCAAAAACGAACAAGAAAAAACTATACCTGTTCCCTTCTCCGCAGCGACAGGTCCGCTGACGCGCTCTCCGGGCTTCCAGGTTCCCAAACTTTACTCATAGTTAGGATATGATTAACTAGGGCTTGTTGGAGCGATTGGCTGGAGCGAGGAATAAATAAATAAACAATAATCGGATGTATTTTAAGACCAAAACCTCTTTTTTGAGTTATTAAATTTTAATATTCAGCCTACTTACTAATCTCACGAACTCAGCTGTATATGTGATATCATCTTATTTGTATTTCTCGGAAATAATATAAATGTCAACTTTTGCGAAGATAGTAAGTAGGTTGATGAAAATAAATTATACTTCTTGCTTGACATCTATTGTTTGACGAAATTCGTTATCTGTTATCGTTTCTACCAAAATTCATAGAAATAGATATGCCAAGTATATTTTGATAACCTAAATCAGCATAAGATAAAGTCTCTGTTTTGCTCACGTCTTTATACATTTTTTGATAATGGCAATAACTACAATACATCTCTAATTTTATAATTTTGATGACGAATAGTCGAACTTTACGTACGAGTCTAGACGTTTGTAATAATAACGTTTTGTAGACACTTGTGTCAAACATTACAGCATCAAAACTTTGAGAACCACTGCCCGAGTCCTTCCTTAATGTTATCTTATTATGGCTAAAATGACTTCGGTGTTCAAAGATAATAGCGGGCCTGGGGTTGTGCCACTATTTTTTATTTTTATTTTATTTTTTCCCAACTCAACCGCGTCGAGATAATACGCCCTTCAGATACTACGTTAGGCGTTTTGATTTCAAGATCGTAGATATTTTAAACGAGACTCCCTTGGTCTTTGACAACTTAAGTATTTTATACGATAAGGGTAGAATTGGATGAAATAAAAGTCGTTTGTTTGTTTTAGTTAAGTTGGTCTTTTTGAAGTGTGAACTACACTTCAAAAAGACTTTATTGTAACCATAGCTATTATAAACCACATTTTTGTACATTTTCCAAGTATTAATATATAGATTCATTTAAAAAAAGTGATATGTTTTACTGAACCATATTTCACGAACAAACAGCGTTGGCACTCTTAGGTATATTTGTTATCACTGACGACTATAATTATAACGTGTTTATGAAGATTTGCTACTTGGGACTCGATTAATTAAACATTTCTTTTTCTTTTTTTCATTCATTTCATTGGTTCTCGTATTAAAACGTTTCAAATAATGAAATGGTGAATTTAGAATAAAACATTAATATTATACCAATAAATAGTTTTTACATATTTAAAAACATTTAAGATATTTATACTTATTTATTTTTATACTTATACTCGAGGCGAACATCTTAGTCCTCAGTAGTAACAGCCCATCTGTGGTTAAACGTAAATATGATTTAATAGTACTCGAGGATTATTACTGACGTCCATTGGCGGCAGCGACCACTACTTTGCTATTTGCTACGATACGGGCAGTGGCCACTACTTTCCTATTTGCTACCTTCATACGATAAAAAATCTAAGAATTAATGACACAATGAGGGGAAGGACATTGTTTACTTGTTTCACGAGAACTATGAACTCACATTGAATGTATTCATAGAAGCATAAAGTCAATATTCTATAACCTATCTATAACCTACCTACGGGATACACAACAGGGAATATTCCTCCAGGAACTTATAACAATGTTATCTGGCCATCGGCACGTGTGGAGTAGTCGTTTGTTTTTGTTTACAGATGAGGCTTCTCTTTTTTATTATAAGCAAACTCGATCCCACGGCTTTGCTTACTAAATCTTTACAAGTAAGTTACAATTTTGTTTTCTTATTCTGGATAATATATTTTGTCATAGAAGAAAATCTAACTACTAATATCTTAATAGGCGCTCGTACATTATAACAAAAATATGGATATATAGTTGGAGGTGACATAAATCTAATTATTATTTTATGTGCCTTTAAAAAAATCATTAGAACTAGTCAAAATATTTAGATAAAAAAATATTGGATATTTTATACTCCAGTCATGAATGCACCGACAAGTGATATTGTTTATATGTAGGACAGATTTGTATTAAGTTCATTATGTATGCAAGTATCCTTTTGTGTAAACAATTCAATGGGTTTTATTAACACGATCGACGGGATACGATAGGTACATGTTTTAAATATATATCCCTATAAATTTAAATATGAATTACAGAAAGAATATCTAAACTTTCATTATCGGCCCAGAAAAAATATTTATTGGATCTACTTAATAGTCAGTTAGATACTGCAGTTTTGTATCGTACGTATTTTTGAGGTGCCAGTGCCACGTTTCTTTTCCATAATAGAAGAAATGATCCAAGCCACCAACCAGTACGATGTCAGAAACTCCCGAAATCAGTTCCAATCTAGCCAATCCAATCGAGCCCAGCCTCATTCAGATGGGGTAAGGATACCGTTGTTGTTGCTGAAAGAAGTCATACGCACTTGTCAGCAAAGTCAGAGTCAGCAAAGTCAGAGTGTCTGGAACCTAGCACTGCTGACTTAAGAAGCCCTAGCGAAAATATAAATTTCCACCTGAATTTGAACACCGATCGATTCTCAGAACCAGGAGCTCGTAATAACTAATAAGTTAATGACCCAGTAAATTAGCCACAAAACGATGTATGCGTCAAATTATAGTACCTCCTTGATAAAGAAGCACAACTGCACTGCGCATAACTGGTTGTAAATGCACATATAACGGCAGTAATTATTAATCGTGAAGTGGCTGACTTGCACCAAGTCGTAAGACTTAAAGGGTTATATATCACTAGGGTGCCCGTACGAAAGTTAGTAGTGGAGGATGGAAATGTTCG
This sequence comes from Polygonus leo, assembly GCA_018250455.1. Classification (NCBI taxonomy): domain Eukaryota; kingdom Metazoa; phylum Arthropoda; class Insecta; order Lepidoptera; family Hesperiidae; genus Polygonus; species Polygonus leo. The sequence goes on from DWNR01001339.1 coordinate 13,869, forward strand.
AGAAATAATGAAATTGGTCACATAACGGTTGTAATTATTGATCGTGAGGTGGTCCGCTTAAACGGAATTGGTGTTGAAACTTAAGGGTCACTAGGGTGGCCATGCGAAAGCGACTAGTGAAGGACGGAAGTATACATAAACGAATTTTTTGTAAAATATGCCGGCATACCTCTAAGATGCCATTGTAAAGGGGGTGTCTCACTGTGAGTTTCGGGGTGTCTCACTGTGAGTTTCGCCAACTTTGCACAGTATACGTTAGCGGTTATAGTTTGACAGGTAATGACGAAGCTGTAGCTGAATTTCATCGTGGAGAGACCACTAAACAGTTACGATTATCTGTTTACGGATAAGCTTCGCTTTAGGACATTGTTAGGGCGATTCTTCTGGGCTTAGCTATTTCGAATGGAAAGATAAGTAGCTATTTTGAATTTAGCTATTTCAAATCGGAAGGAGATAATTTGTATCACAATTCTTTCCAAAATCTCATAATTTCTGCACCGGTTTAACAATATAAGGCAAGCATTGACACGCACTGCTGCTTGCAGTCCTATTAAATAGTAAAGCAAAATGTATGCATAAGGCATCAAAAGTTCAAGTATTAATTCTACCAATTTGGTTTAAATGGGACGGCACTGTGGGAACGCTAACGTCAAACCATGTCGCTAATTCCTTGGTATTTTGACACGGTCAGCTTCCACCGTAGTAAATACGATAGCGGAAAATACCTATTATCAATAACGCACGGTGCGTTTGTTATCCGTAATCTCTCCAAATGCAGCATTACCAGCAGTTTAAGCTGTGTTAGTTCTTCGTAGGAACCTAAAATCGAATATTACTCAAATTTTCGCCCTGTCCATCTTCATTCGAGAAACAGCAACTTCATATTTAAACCACTCTTAGGATTTAAACCATAATATAAGGATTTTCTGTGTTATTACTGAACTCCAATGGATAGGCTACAATATTTTAGTAACTGCTTCAAACTTCCGCATATCCAGATAGCTAGTAGTTTTAAAATCAACAAGTATGTTAAACTATCCTACTAAATACACCCACTAGCTAAATGCACTTACTAGCTTTGTTAAAATTTGATTATTACCTCTGCACAGGACGAGAGTGCAACTTAACGATATGGTGTTAATAACAAACTTTACATACGAGCCATATAAGGCGACACGCAAGCCATATTTCACCACCGCGGGGGAGCTGAGAACACGTTTCCGACGACAGATACATTCGAGTTAAAGTTTAATTTAATTACCAAATCCCTTCAGGGACCCACTTTTTCTTCCGAGATCCATGTCGAACATTCTGTGCCATAGGGAGTTCGTTTTTGTACTGACAAGAGTATAATTATGATAAATTACCTATAATTAGGCAATAGGTCTCGTGACAAGGGAGTTATTGACACGAACGAGTATATGAGTTTATGAACTCGGACAAGTCTTTCGTAAAATTATTGATAATTTCTTCATTGTCATGTGTGCTCATTATCGGACTATAGCCATTCTGTTGTGTGAATTACTCGTGTAACTGATATAT
>DWNR01001340.1:0-15409 GCA_018250455.1 Polygonus leo
TGTTTACTTTCCGAATTAGAGGATGAGAACTTTTCAAGATTTTTGAGTTCTTTTCGTAAGCTGTGCCTTTTTTTCATAAGTACCTCAATGCTATAACATTTCTTGGCAGGTAGTGGAGGTGTCTTGGAGTCATCCAATCGAAATTTGGAATCATGTTCATGATGCCTACTCCTTTTTGCTTTTGTTTTCATATTTTTGTCACTTTTCGAACTTCTTGGGGAACGATATTTTGAGTGCTTTTCGTAGTTTCCTGCCATTCCTGGTAACTTCACAATTTTAAAATTTATTTATCACTTTATTGTTTCATTCAGAAAGATCCTGCAACCTGTAAACAACAATAACATGCACATTTAGATATTAAATCAAATGTCAAAAATTGGTAAAGCCAACTATTAGAAAAACTTGATATTGTGATTGAGAATTAATGTTAAAATATCAAGTTTTTCATCATTTTCATGATAGTTGTTACTTTATTTTAAATTAATGTGTAATTATAAAACATCAACTAGCATGAATTTGACATTATATTTTGGCATATAGATGATGTGTTTGCTAACTATGTCATTGTTTACATTTCAACCCAGGGAAATGTCATCTGTTGTTTTTTTTAACAAAATAACTCCTTTTTCCCATTGTTGACTGTTGTCCACTCTTTAGTGCAGTCATTCCATTAATGATTGTCACTTTACTTTTCCATCCATGGTTATCTATTGGAAATTAAAAGATTCATTATTATACATTTACACACAAACAATATGAAATATGTCACAAAACCAGTCTGCAAGTTTTATTAAAATGTATTGAGACTTATTAAGATGGTACTGTAGTCACCATGTTTATGGAACGATGGAATTTTCAAAAAATACTTTTCCTATTGTCTGATTTTCGTAAACAAAATTTCTGGTACAAGTCATCATCAAATTTGGGACCATTTATATATAAATTTTGTTTAAATAATATAGAATGATACATAATTAAAAATTAATACATAATATATTTCATACATTATCGAACAAGATAATGAACAAAATATATGATACAAACTTGCTTTCTAATTATTACAATAGTACACAATACATGAATTTTTATTACATACGATATCCTTGCATCTATTTATTAAGAAATAATCATTTGGCCACACCTTTAACAAAACGCCAGGATATTGTACAAAATAAACTTAGTTATTCATGACTTGAGCACTTTATAAATATTTGCTATGGAGCTGAAATGAAGATTCATATAAATAGTGTAAAACATATTTAAAGGCAGCAATGCATTTGGTCGTCAATTACTTCTTATAAATAACAATCCAATAACAGATTCAACTAATTCTTACTGTATTACTTAATTTGATGGTCTTATTATGGTCTAAATACACATCACTACATCAACCATAAATATTATTTTTTACTTTCTTATATAAATCTCAAAAATAACTCAATATACAAGATACTGCATTACAGAATTATGAATGAGAAAAGTAATTTTTAACAAAACCTGTTTTGGAGAACGAAAGGAGATATTTATTTTTTCATAATCAATAAACCTTGAAAAACCTGAAAGTTCTAAACCATTTAATATTTCTCTCGCTTATAAGAAGTTTTATGACCCTGATTTAGGCTATCTTTATTAGTATTCAACTATTATTTTTTCATTATCTTCACATAGCTTGTTTCTATACATATTAATAATTATATTAATTAAATTTAAACTGTTCAGTGTCCATTTAAACAAATTCATGTTATAGAGATTATTATCTTTACATATAATAAATCTGTAACCGATCGCCGTCTGTACATGTAAGATAACTGGGAGAAAGCGATACTAGGGGTCTTTACAAAAGAATAGAACCCAAAATAACATTTTTTTACATATTTTGTCTGTTTGTCGGTTTTAATCTCAGAAATGGCTAATTTGTTTCGAATATGGTTTTCACTGATATATTGTGGTAAACTTCACTTAATATTTAGTGTTTGTTTCATTTAATCAGTTCATGAATATAAAAAATGCTAAGTTTTCAAATCTGAATTCATACCAACTAGATAACTATTAGTCTTAAAAAGTGATCACCTATTAATAAAAAATCCAGGTAGTGATTAAAGGATAGTCCGGGTAAATTTCAAATTTTCGTTTTTATATACATATTGACAAAAAACTCAAGTTTACCCATTCTCTCTTGGTGACTTCGTTAACACATTCACTCACTTTAGATCGGTGGACCTAAGGCCTACATGCTTCACATTGTGAGAAGTAAGTATCTTCACATCGTGAGTAACGGAATGACTTATCTTAGTAGCATTATCAATCAAATTTTGTGGAAGACACTGTGGATTATTACATGTTTTGCTTTTATTTAATCTAACTTATATTCATAAAATCTAATAACTATAAAATACCTATTGCATTATCAAGGATATAACAAACTTTTACTTAAATCTAATTTAATTCAAGAAATCTCAACGCTGATCATGATTCATTTATTACAATTACAACTTATTACAACAACTATTACTAATATCACACACAACACTGTACGAATATTTTTGATACACAATAAGTATTTGTTGAATCTATTACTAATAATTATTTAGTTCAGCACATTTATTCAGACCAAAAACTGCACACTTATGGTAACATTATGTTACTACGGAGATTTCCTGTGGTGATTTCATTGCACTAATGGGAAAATGTACAAAGGTGGACTTTGTAGGTCATCGTTATAAAAACGGCATTGTACCAATGTATTGTTTTAAATTATACACACTTAATCTTCATTTAAATATGCCAAAATAAACAAATAAATAGAATAAGACTTTGTTATTTTTGTAAAAGCAAAAATTTATCAAAATTACGTTTGTCACTTTCATAACCTCAATTTGACTATTTGTCAAGTTGTCATTGAACGATTGGTCATGTCATGTTTTTTTTTAAACTTATTCTCAGCCATGGATTCCATTCTATTTACCCTATCATTGTCTATGATGAAACATGTAAACCGCCTTCGCTTTATTTTGCTATTATGCATATTAAAAACCAAAGCCAGTGCCGGCTTTGAAAGAAAGATTTTATTGTAGATTTTTAAAAAAAATGGTCGAATATAGAACGAAGAATTGATACAGACGCCTCGGTCTGTGCTCGCCCGAAAAGCAAACAGCTTCTCTTTATTGTTTTTTGCCACGTTGAGGCTCTTAGGAGTAGGACGGAGTTCTGGATGGAACGTGAAAAGATTCGTATGTCGCTATATTGAATTATTTTCTAAACCTTTGTACTTTATGATTAAATTAGGTGGAAGTTTAAACAAAAAGTGCTTAGTAATGTATAAGAGTGTGGGGGAATAGTTTAATTCAGTTAATCGTGTCTTTACGGGTTACTTTTAAAGCTCCATAAAAGCTTTTAGTAAAGTATCCACCACTTTACTTAAGCATAACTTGGACTTAAGACATTACTTGACTTGGACTGGATTGTTACTGTGTAGTTTGCGACTGATAAATGTTAAATTATAATAAAAATAGGCCAGAGAGAATTGAATCCAAGGCCGTGAAAACTGTTAAATTAAAAGGCTCTTTGGATTACCGGATTGGCAGCAATGACAGCTGACAGTTACTGATGTAACTCATTCATACAGTTCCAGACATAACCTCTAATTCAAAAAATTGAATCAAGTGTTGAATTTAAATTGCATTTGTGTAATAATAATCTAAAATGTCATTTATAATGAATTCTGTGATAAAAATTGCATCTAGTTATAATGTTAGACTGATGACACCATTTAGAAATATCTATATAACACAAGGTGTAATTTTTTACCTATTAATGAAATTAATCTTGATTTTTTTTTATTTATTCAAAATCCTTACGTTTTTTAACATTGGTTTCATTTTTAAGTTCGGAATTTATATTCGCCGGCTGCGTTGGGCATCGATGGGTATCTTCAGACGAGAAAGACTACGAAAGAACAATTTACAAACTTTTCTGATAAATTTCGGTCAAAGATGATGGAATTTACATCCGATCCGAAGAATATGATTTTCACAGAGGATTTGAAGAACATGGTCCATATGGCTGAGCCGACGGACTTGGAATTGGTGGTAAATATGATTAAAAAGTAAGCTCATTTTCAAATCTATTATAAAATAATTGACTTTTTTTATATAATTTTTTATATACTTCGAAGATACAAGATTGTCATTTTGACGTTGGTTACTGCACTAAATATATTAAAATTTTGAATGGGAATTTTAATGGGAATTTACACAAATAGCTTCATTTAAACATAGAACACTAGTTGAAACTGAGTCAGGTTTGCTAATTCCATCTGGGACTGATCTAACCAACCATAGCCATAATGACAATGATGATGGCGATGCGTTGGTGTTGTAAATGTCTACAGGCGACAATGACCACTTTCATTCAAATGGCCTGTCTACTTTTTGCAAGGTTTTAGTAAAAAAAATGTAGTCCTCAAACATACATATGGAATTTCAGATATATTTCAAGTCATGAATTTGTAATGCAGTATATTAATTTTGAATAGGCTAGTAAACAGTTAATGAACTTTTGTCCAATTTGGAGAAGATAGAAGAGGTGGTAGCCAATTACCTACAGACTATATGCTAGCTTGCTCCTTCATTTTTATATTGATATTGAATAATGTGTCTGCTTTTGCTTCGATACTAATATATTCTTATAAATTTCAGATTCAACAGTCAGAAAAACGAATTTAGGTTTGGGTCCTTTGTCTTTGGCCCAGTTGTGATGAGAATGTTCCATTTTCTAGATGCACCTAATGAGGCTTTACAGGTAAGTTGAAAAAGTATTCATTAAATGTTTTAGTTTTATGATATGTTTATGATAATTATGTTACTTCTATTCTGGGTAATCTGAAATAAATAGACATGATTGTTTAACCATTTTTATCAAAGAAGAACATTAACAATTGTTTATTTTTTGAGAATGAGTTTATGTCTTTTATATCTACATATTTTTTTATTAAATTACATATTTTTAACATATTTTTTAATTTAATTTATGGATATTAGATGTTATATATTATGATAGAATTTAATTTTTATGTGAGTATGTATAACATTTTCAGTGCTTTGAAGACCCAAACAACAATGGCTTCTTTGATCAATTGATTTCATATCAAATTTTGTTAGACCTTTTGTACAACCATCAAAGGTATGAGGAAATGTACAAAGTTTTTGAGACAGTACAAGAAAAACAGTTGAATATGACAAGGTTCCCCAAATATCCAGTTGTTTTGATTCTAGCAGCATGCTATAAACAAGTAAGTATGGTTATAAGATTCTTTCAGGTTTTTTTATACATTTATTTATCTATGTAAAAACAACACATTTTAGTTTACCATATATAAATCTTATATTGTCTGAGTAAATACTAATTGTATTGGTCAATCGTACTTGAGGATGACAACTAAGGTCTATGGGCAGCAGTGACCACTTACCATTAGATGTACTGCATGTTTATTTGCTGCCTTTACACTATAAAAAAAAAAGATTAGTGACAATCTAAACAAAACTAAATCTGTTTGTGGCAAGGGGCCAAAAATGTTTTTTTTTTAATATTTCAAAGCCGTATCTGACAAAACTTGTCAGTTCATTGTTCTAATTCTTGTTACCAAATATAATGCCTAATGCATAAATATAATGCATTGAGCTTTTTATGACCAAATATTATTACTATTATAAGGAAAAATGTGTGGTGATGATGATGCTACTGACCGTTGTCATTAATTTATACAAATTCTCCTATTATTACAGAATACACCCCAGAGTCTGGAGTATGCAAAAAATTTATGGACAGATATGACTAAAACAGGAACAACACCTCTGAGAAGGGCTTGCACATTTTTTGCTGGTTTGTATAAAATTATAATATAAAATTATTTGTTTTTTGAGGCAAATGTAGTAAACAAACCTGCCGTCCACCTGATGATGATTGGTCACTTACGTCTATATTACAAATGTTTGTTACCAAAAGATGCTATTCTTGAGAACCAAGACGTTAACCTCATTTGTAAGTCTAGCCAGCAATCATACCTCTCCAAAATCAAAACGGACTAACGGATAATAGGGATGACCTTGGTACCTCCACAATGGCAATACACAAGTTCTATCATCTCCTAGCAAAATTTTCTATAATTTTTTTGCCCGGTGGAAGAACTCATGTACTTCGACCGGGGAGGTACCACCACCACCCTCCTAATCCTCCATGAAGCTACTTGTGCACAAGGCGAACATCTTAGTCCTCAAGGATAGCAAGAGCAACACATCCATGGTCAACCTCAAGTACGATTTATTCATACTCGGGGATGATCACTAATGGCCATGGGTGGTAGTGACAACTTACCATCGGGTGGACTGCATGCTCGTTTGCTACCTTAAGCCAATAAAAAAAATGCTAAGTGCTGTATTGCATGTCTCTCTCAACTCTGTTAACAATAGTTGGTGCGTATTATAATTTTACATGAATCATGTGTATTTTATCTCGATCTGGTTGGCCAGAGATTGCCTTTCATTAGTCCATTGGTTTCATTGGTCCAGCTTCCACATGACAAAGGAGCCTTACAATTAGTTGATTCACTGGCATTACAAAAATTATGTATCTTAAGTCTGCTTTACGGTGATTTGTATAATATCCTATCAATTACCATATTAAGCCACCTAAATATTAACCTTATTTTTTATTTTCAGGCTTAGCTTTAAAACAAGGAGCTCCCCATATTGCACTCGAAAGTATTGTATTACAAAAGCAACACTATGTCACAATAAGGAATATAAAGGTAATTGTTTACTTCCAAAAATTTATAATTAAAATAGGTGGTGGACCATGAAGTTCCAACCATTATCATAACATTTACTACCATCATATTTCGTGTGTATATTGTATAATTTAATTACAGCCATAAATATCATGTCTCAGTAGATGTATGATTAACATTTAAAAGTTATAGTTATGTTAGTGTAGTTTATTAGTTGCTGATTTTTTGTACAACAACAAAACATACACCTAAATCAATATTGATTGACATTAAGGTGTTAAAACAAAGATGCTTGAATATATAGGGCTGTTTGTGCTATTGAAAATTGTGTTACTTAGTTAAACGGGTAATAGTACACATTTAATTACTTTGATTACCACCACTTTCACTGTAATGTTCTCAAGAGCAATACTTATATTTTGCTGTACTTATTATGTGGATTTCAAGCTCTTGTTCTATTTGTGTACTAGAAATAGTATATTTATAATAATGTACAACTTTAGTTCTGGTCTGATGTTTAAGGTATATATATTATGAGCTTTTAAAATATATATGATTTTAAACTATTTTCATCGCGAAATTTGCACATTTTTAATTTTTAATTTGCACATTTTTAATTTTAAAATATATAAATCTTAGCGATTATATTGTTACGGTTTGAATGTCATATTGTAAATAATCTATTCCCAGGCAGTTGCGTTGGCAGAAATGGGGCGTGTAGAAGACGCATTGCCCGTTTTGAAGTCGGTTCTAAATATAGACGCCCCAGAACAAAAGGACAAACATACGTTCTTTGGGGAAACTGTAAGTATTCTATTTTCTAGAAGATGGTTTCTATGTGAATTCTTGTAATCTTGTAAAGCAATAACCATTCAAAATTTTGGGAAAAAGTCTTTAAAACCTGGTAAATCAGGTAATAAGGATAGAATTTTGACCTATTTTGTCCTATTTTACTTTATAGTCTATTCGAAATTACAAACACTAAAATTTTATTCATTCCTTCAGAATTTATTGACTTCCTTGTCTTTTCTCTGCCTTGCTTTGGTGTACAACTTTTTAGGAATCATTCAAATTGATTTGACTTTCAGGTTGAGAAAATCCGCCAAGCTGTCGAAAAGTCGAACAACAAAGATGTGCAAAAAGAATTTGATAATATAGAAAAAGCTCTGAAAGATCGCGGCCTCATCGATAACTTGGTGAGTTATTTTTATTGGGAAGCAGCGACAGTATAAAAATATAAAGTTCTGTAGTAGTTTCCCCCTATTTGCTTACTTATCAGTGTTTGTTTAAAGCAGCCAGGGTTTACAGGTAACCTGGATCAAGCAACATGAACCTTAGTTCATAATGAAAGCTTCGTATATATCAAATCAATCAGCCATTTGATGGTTTTTTTTGTCGTATGAATTAAATTTTAATTTTAGTCACATTGAGGCTTACGACGGCTACGACGATCGAGCCACTTAATATCAAATTCACAATTCAATTGAAGGTTGAAAATAGTAGACTCTTTGTACCGAAGTATAGTCAAGTCAGTTTTAAAACGTTTTGTGCGTATGTAATGGTGTATATCAATACAGTGAGTAAAACCGAAATGAAGCAGTGTGCGCTGTCACGTACGTCATTCGAATGAAAGTAGCGCCAGACATGTTGCGTCTGACGTTACTTTCATTTGAATGACGTACTATATTCAGTTTTACTTACTGTATGTATATACATCATTACATACGCAAAACCGTTGTCAACCCTTTTTTTTTTATTGTGTAAAGGTAGCAAACGAGCATGCAGTCCACCTGTAGGTAAGTGGTCACTACCGCCCATGGACATCAGTTATCATCCTCAAGTACGATCATCAGCAACAACGAGTCATACCTAAGTTTGATCACAGATGCGTTGCTACCCCTGAGGACTAAGATGTTCGCCTTGCGTTTAAGTATAGTCGGAAACCACGCCTCTCCAAACCGAAACACAACAAATTGCTTCACGGAAGATTATGAGGGTGGCGGTGGTACCTCCCCGGTCGAACTACTTGAGTTCTACCACCTGGCCACCTGGCTTATTTGACTATTATACTTTCTTGATAATATCTTTACAATAATTTAAAACATTCAATAGTGGAGTGATAAGGAAATATTTGTTGCACAATTTATTACTCCTTATATACATTTTATATGTATGCGGAACTTTAAATTTATTTATTTATGAAAGCCTAATGCTACGAAGAAGAAACAATGAAATAAACTTTAATACTTCTATTTTTTAATCTTTTTTTACATCTCCACAGACATTTCGTCCGTGCCTTTTTTTTAATATTTTTTTTTATATTGTCTTGTAGCTCCTATAACCTTCGTCGCTGCATTCGTTTTTCCGGCTGCGGCGGCGAAGGTTTTACTTCTAATATTAAGAATATTTTATAAATCCTTTTCAGAATTTGGAGACGCTATTAAATACTGAAATAACTATACAACCAAAGAAACCAGCTCCCCGCTCCATGCCGAGGCTACCTTACGCTATGAGACAGAAGAAAAACATGTAGCATGAAGAGAAACATGTCCATGGGACTTAACACCCAGTAGATATAGTCACTTGTAAATATCATGTAGTTAATTGTATGTATGTGTGTGTATGTATGAATGTCGACTTCGATCAACTACACTGAATTATGAACTTGGTGTTGTGAAATTTATAAGTGACAGAACTGTCATAGTTTATCCGTAGAGCGTCAACAATCAACATCATAATCTAATGCGTCAAATATCTATGAGCAGTGATCAGTTACAATCTGTGGACTTCTATAAACTTGTAATATATTATTTATTAGCTGTGCCCGCGGCTCTGCCCGCTTTCCCTCCATTTTGGAGTTGAATTTTTATGGCCTGAAACCTGGCCGGGGGTCTTCTCGACAGATTAGTAAAGTTTGCATCAAAATCCGTTCTGTCATTTTCACGTAATGCGCGGTCAAATAAACAGACAAAAAATCTAAAATCTGTTGGAACGTGTTCTGTTATCGATTCTAAGTATCCCCAGCCAATTTTTTTTCGAATATCTTCAATGTACAGACTTTTGACGCTCTTTAGCTTTATTATATGTATTGTAATGTGAAATGACAATAGTAAATGCATCGCGCTTATGATATTTTTTAATTGTATTATGTTTTGAAATAAGCATTTAATGAGCGCATAATGATCTTCACGAAAATCAAAATGTAAAATGTAAATAATGTATTGAAGGGCCTAAGCTACATTTTACAATATAAATATAATGCAGATTTCTTATGTTAGTACTATCTACCAAGATTTAGAATGAGAGTGTAGTTTGATGTGAGATGGCTGTTTATAATGATGTTGTCGTTTGAATAAAATTTTGTTATGAAAATTAAACACTTTAAACCCATCAAGTTTTTTATTTTATCCAAATAGTTGCTACGTTAAATAATGTTAAATATATCGAAACATTACTTTATTCTATAAATATTCTAGTCGAGATTCTGGGAAATTGAAGCAACCCGAAAAAAAAATTTGAGTCCTACCTCAGTTCTAATTTGAAACGGCTAGTATATGTCAGCAGTCCTTCAATAGTAACAATTCACAACCCAATATTTTTGCTGTGTGTGCGGTCTCCTCTCATAATGGATTGAGACCGTAGGCCAGTTAAAACATCCTTGAGATTATCTTGATCTTATTTTACAATTTCAGGCATACAGGTTTCCTCACAATGTTTTCCTTCCCCGAAAAGCAAATGATAATAAGAATTTTAAATACGCACGTAATTTATGTTATACTTCTTTTGTTGCGTTAGGGAAAAATTATAAGGAAATTTTTTTACGATGCGCGCAGCACACAGTCATGAAAAACAAACACCATGAAATTAGCTAGTCAACATTTATTTTTACTATTGCCACGATAAATGCGTTATCGCATCAGTGTCGTTTTCTCTATAAACAGGATAACGCGAAGGATAAAAATTTTACAAAGATTTTATATTATTACGCCAAAGAACTTCTTACGTGCGTACATAAGTATACATACGTTTTTTTTAAATTAGAGGTGTTGGGATTCTAACCCAGACTCCCCGCGTAAAAAGCGCTCCTTCAAATCAACAGCAGCGCCCAAAGCGGTTGTTACTCTTGTAAGCAGTGATAGCTAGTGATTGTAGTGATAGTAGTGGTTGAGAATCCGAGCTTTTATAGAAAGTTGTTTATATAAAGTGCTTATAACGAAAAAGATTCAACCTACGCAACGTGCTAAGCAATTAGTTACTTCTTGATTTATCCTACTTGTTTCTACCGAACAAATTATTTTGGTATGGTTACTATAACTATACCAGGTAGGTATGCATTGCAGTAAAGTATAAATAAATAAAAATACATTAACATCCGTATACAATATACATATCTGTAGAAAATAATAAAAATCAATCCGTTAGTTTTGGAAATTAGCTCAGACAAACATCGTGTCACGAGATTTTTATATAGATGTAAAGAAAATATTATTATGGACAAAGTAAGAACGGAATTGGATTATTACTAAGTAATATTTCTTTGAGTTCCCTTGAAGCAACGTTCAACTTAATGGTTCGTTACCCAAAGTATCAATACCGAAGAAATGTTATTTCCACAATAATCTGATTAACAAGTTTTGGGTACCCTTTAGTTTCAAAGAGAAACGTTTGGTTAACGTTAAGTTTGCGGATTGCGGATTAATATCACGAATTAATATAAGTTCGGCTTGGCTTTGGCTTTGGAATTTATATTATAAGTAAATTAATATTTATTATATAAATTTACAAAACCTCTTTATCAGATCTCAAATCTAGGCTAGTACCACAGATATGAGTATAAGTACTTAGTAGCTAGTACAATAGGCTAGTACATACAAAATAAGTACTTATATTATTGCTAGTAGGTACCTAGACTACCTAGGTAGTAGGAGATTAAAGAAATAGCTTTTAGCGCGGCTTCACATATAGCACGCTACTATTTTCATAATAATTCGCCTTCTTGGCGGTGTATCAAGATAAAATATACACCAGATTTTAAGTTAGACTATCGCAATACAAGTGTGAAATCCGAATCTAATTTAATGCAGTAGTTTTGGCGTGATGCGCACATAAATAAACAGAGAGACAAAAAAAATAAAAATGTTTACGCTTCTATTACTATAAATACTCTCCAGACCAGATACAATTTTATTATATAGGTATATAGATTCTGCTCGTCACGCCATTAAAACAATTTTGACAACAGTGTCACGTGTCGTTTATTGTGTAACTAGCTATCTTTCAGGTTGAACTGTAGATTACACTTACCTATATACTGAGGTTGGTTGAGGTGGGACCCATGGACGAACAAAAGTATATACGTATTTTTATATGTCCATGGTTGGACCAAGCTACGTACAAAATGTTATTAAAATCGGTAAGTTGTTTCGGAGATTAATGTGGTCGAACAACATATCATTTTTATTTGTTACGTATATCTTTAACCTCTTATCTGAAGGCACAAGTTTTGCGGAATCGGAAAGGTTTATGAAATGGATAAGTTACTTATTTTACATGTATTTTTAGTGGGTATTCATTTCTAGAATCTTCTTGTTTTTAGATTAATATGGAAAATTGTGTTTCTTACACTATTATGTATTTAAATTCTTACATGTATTATTACGGAATACCTACTCTATAATATCCTACATGAATTATGCATACCATAATAATATTGTTAAACGTGGCTTGTTCCTTAGAATTACAGTAAAATCACGAAGCGTTAACGTGAAACGCGGAACGAACAACGTTTAGGGATAATTCGTTCGCACGATTCACTCCATTACCGATTACAACGTGGGAAATTAAACATTTTGTCGTCCCAAATTTTGTTCCTTTTATGTATAAATGTCTATCTTAGATATTTACGCACTTGTTGATCCTTCCGGATCACCTATTGAAAACTAGCTTGAAAAGATTAGATTTTGCCACCGAAATAAAAAAAAATCTAAAGATTAACTTTGTAAATCTAAAGATTGTAAAATTGAAGAAATGTTTTAAATATACCTACAATTAGATACGTTTATAATGGTTGTGTATTCTACCTAAGCAGTAAAACCTATTAATGTCTACTACTTTTTAACTGAAAAATATAAACATCTATAGCAACGATGGATAGGAATAAATTTATGGGTGAGTGTCATCAACATGCTAATGCTTAAGGTACATACATAATATATATCTCGGGATGTTCCGATATCAATTACGTTTTCAGTTCTATCGGCAGTCCCTATCTATGACTGCCAATTTTTTATCTACAAAATATTTGGATCAATATATATTACAGGCCCATGTATCACATTATTCTTATAATTTTCCTTGATAGATAATTTACTTAATTCATATATTGAATAACATCAATGATGACATGGTAAGGATGAGAGATGACCTCAAATTTATGAAAATATATTTTAATATCTACACAAATGTAGGCTTCAGAACACGAAATCGTGACTATACAACGTTATTCAGAATGAGGTACAAAGTGGGTATAAAGTTGTGTTTGTTGAGAATATTCTGACTGTATTATCTGTAGGTGGTTTGAAACTTTTGAATATTTGTAACAACATCACAGAATAATGATTATGTGGGCGCCGCTTCACTACGTCTATAAGTTTTATTAAACTCTCGGCTTGTTCAGAGAAATGTAAACAATCTTAGAACAGTGTTGAAGGTATATAGCTTAGAGATGTTGGAATGCTTACCGGGTAACCTCATGTTGTACACTCCATAATAATATCCCTAGATATCCATGTCAATTGCTGCATGTGCTATATTCATGGCTAAATTATGTAGTTTGACCGGGACATGTACCTACAGCGCGAATGCGAAGAGCTTTCTGGATTCCTGAAGCAACTAGCTACTGTAAACTGAGGAGTAGGATATTTGCCTTGTGTATAAGTAGGTATAGCTGGTGATCATGCGTTTCCAAAACCGAAACGCAATGGTTGCTTCACGGAGGATAATGAGATGTCGGTGGTATCTTCCCAGTCGTATTACACTTCACAGTTTAACTAGTTCACTAGTGTAACTACACTACCACCAGGCCAATATCCAATCTCCAATTACCGTAAAAAAATAATGAATAACTGTAACTAAGACTTTGTCACGAAAATTGTGGTTATTTTGGCTGAGCGATTATAATATGTGACTCCTCTGAAAAACATTTGGTTTTATAAGCACTTATTTAGTTGTAGGAATAATATAACGACTATAACAGTTATAGTAAAATAATTAACTAAATGATCCATCAGTCCAATTCTTCCTCTTCAAGCTTTATTATCTTTCCAATTTAATTTCTCAGTTCTCGAAATCATTTTCGCAACACGAATACACGAGAAACGAATTTCACAATTTTTTATTGTTATCGTTTGTTTTATTAGTTATTGAGTGACTTGGATATTTTTTTAGTAAGGTAAAGATAATATTTTTATGAATAGATTAAAGATTATTGACTATACTAAAGTACTTTTAGTACTCAGTCAGGATGGCTTATTTACTGACCCAAAAAAACAAACTCTTAGCTGCTGCTGTTATCTGCTGTTATCGTATTTTGTACGGGCTACTTTAAGGTCGAATAAGAAATATCTACATAATCTTGTTAAATTAAGTCTAAGAGTGTTAGGGCCGTATTAATAAAGTAAACTCAAGATTGAGATCCATATAGAGATGAGTCCAATATCTAGTACTTAAACCGCACTCAAGATGTATCTCAATCTTGAGTTTACTTTGTTAGTACGACCTTATGTGTTTTTGGGTTAGAGTTAGTTGGGGTGAATAAAATCTTGCATTGTTATCTTAAATCAGTTTTTATTATGATAAGTGCATAAATCACGTCTTTCATACATATGAGGTGTAAGGAGAGATCGTCAATTCAATATTTATATTCAAAGCAGTAAATTGTATCTATAATCGAGACGGGTAGGGATATTGGGCCCTATTCATCGAAGTTTCTTAGTCTAACTCGATTTCTATATCATTTGGGTCCTTTCATGTTTCCGTGTGACTTTGCTCTAAAGAGGAACAAATATTTATGTATAATATTATGTATCGTTTATTATTGTTTATAGTACGAAACAGTATTTATTTTGTTGTCTTTACTCCTTCCTGAAATATAACTTGGTTGCTGATATTGTAACTGGGCACTTTTCACGTATACTATAAGTACACACAGATTCAAAATATTACCTACAGTTAAGAATCAGATAGTTCTGTCTACTAACTACCGATAGTTCTGTTTATATTGTGAATTCCAATAAAAATCTGGTCTTTTTAAATTGTTTAACGTGTCAAAATTGGATTTCCTTTTAAATGCCCATTAAAACCTTGTAAAGTATGTACTGTCTGAGCGGTGGATTAGATACAAAAAACAAATAATCAAATTTATTTGCATGCAATAGAGTTTAATATACAGTGTCGCATATTAAAGATGTTATTTAAACTTATTATTTATATAGTGTCAATAAAATAATAATACAGGATGTAGTCTCACCAATTTGTGCATTCTACTTCCTATCTATATATATAAAAGGCAAAACTGATTAATTGACTGACATATCAACGCACAGCCGAAACTACTGTACCTAGAAA